>SHCU01000171.1:162779-179423 GCA_004307685.1 Ceratina australensis | reverse complement strand
ACAACAATGCCACGTCGGAAGCACACATTCCTCCGCTTCTCGGTGTCGCGCCACTCGGGCCGGTGCCCCTCCAGAAGGAGCATCAGCTACAGTTCCAGATGATGGAGGCCGCTTATTACCACATGCCTCATCCATCTGACTCTGAACGTTTGAGATCGTATTTACCGAGAAATTTATGTCCAACGCCTCCTTACTATCAGCAGGTATCATTCTATCTACCGTTGCATTATTGCTTCAGTTAATGTTGTTTGTTGCTCCGAAAGATCGCAGTAATGTAATTTCTTACATTTGTTCCTGTGTGTATTTTCGTCGCATCAGGTTCAACTTCCTCACTCTGATACCGTGGAGTTCTTCCAACGTCTTTCCACGGAGACGTTATTCTTCATATTTTATTATATGGAAGGTTCCAAGGGCCAGTACCTGGCTGCGAAAGCACTGAAAAAGCAAAGTTGGAGGTTTCATACAAAGTATATGATGTGGTTTCAAAGGCACGAAGAACCTAAAGTGATTAACGAGGAATATGAGCAGGTATCAAATTTAACAACTGGATGTTAATTGTATATTTTGAACATGCGATGGATGGTCTGTAATCATTTCTTTATGATTGTTCCAGGGAACGTACATTTATTTTGATTACGAAAAATGGGGACAGAGAAAAAAGGAAGGTTTTACGTTTGAGTACAAGTACTTAGAAGACAGAGATCTGAATTAACAGTCCTGTTGCTTGTGTGAAGTCTCCGAAATGCACTATTTCTGTACCGGTATTATCAAAAAATCGAAAAGACAGATTTTATTTTTTACAATTCTATATTTTCACAAAATATAATTTCATTTATTGGTAAAGAGTATCTGAACAAAACAAAATGCAGCGTAAACGCGAAAGGGAAAGCACGCGCATAGCAATGCGATAAAGACTCTTCATTTATATTTTGACACCGCGATTGTTAAAATATCTTCCCTAATAGTATTCCTCTTTTCGAGTAAAACGAAAAAGTAAAACACGAATCATCCGCGATTGAAGATTTCGGTTAACAATAAAACGAATGGTGTACGTTAATCGGGGACGGTAAATTGTAATTATACAAAAAAATGATGATAATGTGAGAAAAAGAAAAATAGCACCAGAGACACACTTTCAATATTTTAGTGTGTGGTGTGTGATAAACAAAGAGGAAGAAGTTATACTCGCTGGCGACTGACTCTGTAATACCAGTACAAACATGCGTGCGGCCCATCTGCCGTGACGGCGGCAAGGTGGAGGTCGCTCATGCTATGGTATGTCTTAATGTTAGATTTTAAGTAGCATTTTTGTATAAAGTATATTGAGGTATAAAACCCTTAAGATGAATTACTGTACAGAATGTGTAGAAATAGTGAATAATAATATTATGGAATATATTTTATTTCTCATTTAAATGAAACCTAAGTTGTTTCAATTTTTGTCACATCTGATACACGCACACACACACGTATCAATTCTCTGGACACCTTGCATTCAGAACATTCCATCCATTAGATTTCTATCCTCGACCAAATTACTTACCAGCTATGTTCTGATAATTCTGAAACACATAAATGCCGCCGTCGAATTCTAGATTGGGTTCATTTGAAAGAGCATTCGTAGAGTAGCTCGATTAAGCTTAGCTACTTCTCTACCGTACATTCTATCAGATTCGGTAGTCCGTTCCTCCTCTTTTTTTTTAATTTCATTCTTTATGTGCAACGTACTAATGTGTTCGTCGATTCGTGATAATCATTGTGCATATGTATTTATGGATTAATAAATTTACAGAGAGAGAAGGGCGAGAGTGAAATGAGAGCGAATGAGAAATAAAGTTCATATTGTACGAACTTATTTATTATAAAACATCGATACTGAAACAAAAATCTTTCTGATAAAAGAAAGCTAAAAAAAAAAAGAAGGAGAAAGAAACATTTTCAATTGGAATATGTACATAAACATATATATTTCTGTATTTTTTTTAATAATCGATGTTTCTTGTTGAAATATGGAAAATGGTATCGGCGTTTGGAATGAATAAGTTCAGACAACAATAAAACGTTCTTGCTTCGGAATTTTGAAGTATATAATTCTTGCACGCGAGCTGTTCATCATTACAAAAAAGCCTTCGACAACGAGATTAGGCGTATCGCATTCATTATAAAAATAAAAGGAAAAGAGTTTGGATCTCACCTGATCGAGTTTAGCATTAGGATGGTGATTAAAACTTATTAAAGCAAAAGTAATAGATATATATTCTAAGCAGATACTCTTGTTACGAATGAGATTGCGACGACCACTATATTTCCATATAATATCTACGGTTTTTTTCTCCATTTATTTTAGAGGGAACGTTTTACGCTCGTGTTTAAATTATATCATATGCATATATTTTTTCGAGGAGACTAAAGGGTACTGTCCAGCAAATATTTAAGAAGTTGTAAATCTATTTGAAATTTATCTCTTAAATATTTTTTGATGCGATTACGCACG
Source organism: Ceratina australensis (assembly GCA_004307685.1). Taxonomy (NCBI): domain Eukaryota; kingdom Metazoa; phylum Arthropoda; class Insecta; order Hymenoptera; family Apidae; genus Ceratina; species Ceratina australensis. The sequence goes on along the minus strand of SHCU01000171.1, from coordinate 176,929 downwards.
ATCCAGATGTCAATGACTTCAAATAGTGTTCAATATTGTAACTTAACGTGTATTTGAACGAGTGACGCTTGTTAACAGCATATTAACGAGGAATTAGATCAGTAAGAGAATCGCAGTTTATAGCACGGTGCACTCTGATTAGAATATCCTTAACAGTGGAGATTAGCTGCAAGTTGAATCGAGTATCTTTTATTTTTGTTTCGTTCTAAGCAACATTACATTTTTCATGAGAATTGTTTTGCAACCCCTAGTGATGTATGGAAAGAGATAATATTATACGCAAAAACTAATAAATAAGGATTTGTTGCTACTTTATACAGTTGACTAATAATTGTAGCTTTTAGATATTACATTATAATCGTATAATTAAACATGGAACATTTTACTGTTCCTGTGTATTTTGTACTATGAAAATCTGTACAATGTTCATTTATAATTAGACTGTAGAGGTTTGAGGGGAAACCTTAAAGAAGTTTACAGCGGTGAGTGCAGTGTATAACATTTTTCGCATTTATCATAATACGATCTTTCTTATTCTTTTCATACATATGCTAAATATTGTTGATTTTTAACAGATAAAATATCGAATTGAGTGTGCAGCTTAATAACTTGCCTGTTACAGTGACCCTCTTATTAATATCAGTATATTTTAAGTGACAGTGATTAAGAGATTGTGATTTTTAATTATGTATTTTACACTATTCTCATATGGGTAGAGATGTTTGCTCAATGCAAAGACATTATTATGATTACTACAATAGAACGATGATTTCTTAAATATTCAACGATTCTTATTATTTTGCTACCTTTGAACAAAGTTTAGGTCTCCTTGTAAAAATCCAATTAATCACCTGTTAGTCGAACTCATTAGTTTTATAGTAACGATTTCACCATATGTTAGCCGAACATCAAAGGAATCAGCCATTTAGGATATTACAAGCATAGTATTAGCAAGGGATAGAAGTGGTTTTTGTAAATCTTAATGCAAACTGTGAGCATAGAATAAATGCATTAAATATACACGTGGGGCATTATGATTTGATTTAGAATAAAAACGATTAGTGCATTTTATATTTTCATTATTTATTAAGAAAGTGTAAACGACTGTGCTTAAATGTTCAATAAGGAAGTTCAACTTTTTTTCCATTTTCCTTTATGCTTCCCTTTTATCCTTTTCCTCACTCCCAGAGATTGTTCCGTGTCATCTTCATTGTCATCCTGACCCTTCTTACGTTTCCCCGATTTTTTACTCTCCTCTATATCTTTCATTTCCTGAGGTAATATTTTTACTCGTATTTATTCCATTCCCATTGAATAACATAAAATAATCGAATTGTTGATAGTCTTACCATTTTCACAATGCGCTGCGCTTCAGCTACCCTTTCTTGAAGCACCATTACTTCCTCTTCCTGCGTCGGATATAACGGTAGTTGTTTTGATATCAATTGCTCTATCCTCTGGTACAGCTCTACGTCATATTGCGTTACAAAGGTAATAGATCGACCGGAACGGCCAGCACGCGCGGTACGTCCAACTCTGTGTATGTAATCTTTACTATGCGTGGGGATGTCAAAGTTTATTACAATATCCACATGAGGGATGTCAAGACCTCTGTAAACGAAGAACGTAAAGTAAGAACGATGTTCTCATATTTAAAACAATTTAGTTACGCATATTTACCTGCTGGCAACGTCCGTGGATATTAGTATTGATCGATTTTTCGCTTTAAATTTTGTGAGAGCAGCTATCCTTTTATTCTGCGACATTTGCCCGTGCAAGGGAACTGCGGTAAATCCCAGATTTCGCAGCAGAAGCGCTGTTCTAACGGTATTATTGCACGTTGCGCAGAATATCATGAAACTGTTACCTGCTAATTCGTTCAGGATGTGCACGAGATACACGTCCTACGAGATGAAAACAAATTAAGGAAATTCTATCGACGATTGAAAATAGTTGTTTGTACCTTAAATTTAACTGGAATAAATATGTAATATTGCTGAAGCTTCTCGACCGTCTGATACTTAGTTGATACTTCCACTTTAACTGGATTCCGTAAAGACGCTCGCTGCAATTTCTGCACCTTTTTGGTCATTGTTGCGGAAAATAGTAACGTCCTCCTTTCGCGGGGAATCACTCTTAGAATTTTGTCAACCTCAACTTCGAAATCCATATTCAAAATTCGATCTGCTTCATCCATGACCTTTTAAAATCAAAATTAATTATACGACTATTTTAAATACATATGTATTCATCTATAACTTCAATTACCAAAAATTTTAAAGAACGTAGATTGAAACCCTTGGTATTCTCCAAATGATCGACTAATCTACCAGGTGTTGCGATTAAAATATGTGGTTTCTTTGCTAATATTAATGCTTGAGACATCATATCCATTCCACCTACTATTACCGCACACTTTACGCCGATACATGATCCTAAAATGCAATAGAATATAATGGTCAAGGGATGCACAATATTTTGATTATATTGTTAATTTAATGTTTCTTACCTAAAGCTTCAAATTGTTCTGATATTTGAAAAGCCAATTCTCTGGTAGGTGTTAGAATTAAGGCAAAATATCTCTGTGGGTTTTCTAAAAGTGCTTGCAATATAGGAAGAGCAAACGCAGCGGTTTTACCAGAACCAGTTTCTGCTAGTCCAATTATATCTTTACCTGACAAATCCATCAATTAGAAGTTGCTCTTATTCAAGTTTTGTATATGCACATTTATCTATTTCCTGAAATTTACCTTCAAGCGCCAAAGGAATAGCTTCGCACTGAATTTTTGTAGGCTGTTTCCATTTCAAATCTTCACAAGCTTTACAAAGTGTGTCCACGATACCCTGTAAAAATATTATTAATTTTACTTATTAATAAATATGAGCTTAAATAAATGTAAATGTGCAAGTAAATATGAATATATCATGGAAACACATGGTCTTCCCATTTAGGTTAGCATACTTCAACTTACCAAGTCTTTCCATGTTAGCGACTGTTCCTCTTCATCCAGCTCACTATTCTCCTCAATTATCGTACTCTTCTCTTCCATTTTATTTTAACTACTACGTGCTGAATTTGAATCTCGTATTTTCATTTGAAAACTGATCTGTCACATTCACACAGGTCGCGTGTTCCCTATGCACACAGATCAGTGTTCATTCAACACGATTCCCATTGTTACGATGAGTGATCTATAGTTACGACGTTACGTAAGATCAGTGCTGCGCACGGCGGAGTCTGCGCCGAAGTGGGACTAAGGATAAAGATATTTCCACGAGCGGGCGCTGGGATGGCTGTTCCCCATAATGGCGATAACAGTGCAGGTGTGATGTGCGCGCGTTTAAAAACGAGCAGTTCGCCTCACGAATTTCCTAGAGAAACGTTGTCGATAACATTTCCCCAAGCATTCCGTCTGTTAAATCGTCTGTATGAGCGTAGCCAGCGTTAGTGATGAGCTCATACGCGTTCTCGCAGAAGGTATTTACACCGATACCACCCGAGAAGGGCAGCTTTCCACTCGACCATGAAGGTGCCTGTAAAATGCTGATGATCAAGTATATGCGCTGCTTGGTTGAGAATAAAAACGAGGGCACGATGTGCCGAAACATCGCAAAGGACTACCTTGCCTGTCGGATGGACAACGATTTGATGGCGCGCGAGGACTGGTCCAATCTTGGTTTCGCCGAGGAGGTCAAGGAGACATAACAGCACCGATTTATTGCTAATCGATTATCACGACGTTCGTAGATCTTATCTTGTACGCGTCTGGTATTACATTTACGAACTTTCATGCTGGGTCATCCTTGTTCCGTTTCGGGGATTGAATAAAATAGTTTACGGGTCACTTGAAAGTGTATGTACAAATTTGAAAACGACATATAACGTATATATCAATGTGTTCTGGGAATTAAATAAATGAATGTATATTTATATGTGCGCATTTCTCGAGATAACGAATAAATAGTGAATTCTCGTTGACACGCAATCAGAACTGAAGTGATTCCTGTGCAGTGGATAGACTTCAGAATAACTTGATCGAGCGTTTACAATAACTTGTTAAAGAAGCAGCAATATAATTGATATAGAGATNCACAGGTCGCGTGTTCTCTATACACACAGATCAGTGTTCATTCAACACGATTCCCATTGTTACGATGAGTGATCTATAGTTACGACGTTACGTAAGATCAGTGCTGCGCACGGCGGAGTCTGCGCCGAAGTGGGACTAAGGATAAAGATATTTCCACGAGCGGGCGCTGGGATGGCTGTTCCCCATAATGGCGATAACAGTGCAGGTGTGATGTGCGCGCGTTTAAAAACGAGCAGTTCGCCTCACGAATTTCCTAGAGAAACGTTGTCGATAACATTTCCCCAAGCATTCCGTCTGTTAAATCGTCTGTATGAGCGTAGCCAGCGTTAGTGATGAGCTCATACGCGTTCTCGCAGAAGGTATTTACACCGATACCACCCGAGAAGGGCAGCTTTCCACTCGACCATGAAGGTGCCTGTAAAATGCTGATGATCAAGTATATGCGCTGCTTGGTTGAGAATAAAAACGAGGGCACGATGTGCCGAAACATCGCAAAGGACTACCTTGCCTGTCGGATGGACAACGATTTGATGGCGCGCGAGGACTGGTCCAATCTTGGTTTCGCCGAGGAGGTCAAGGAGACATAACAGCACCGATTTATTGCTAATCGATTATCACGACGTTCGTAGATCTTATCTTGTACGCGTCTGGTATTACATTTACGAACTTTCATGCTGGGTCATCCTTGTTCCGTTTCGGGGATTGAATAAAATAGTTTACGGGTCACTTGAAAGTGTATGTACAAATTTGAAAACGACATATAACGTATATATCAATGTGTTCTGGGAATTAAATAAATGAATGTATATTTATATGTGCGCATTTCTCGAGATAACGAATAAATAGTGAATTCTCGTTGACACGCAATCAGAACTGAAGTGATTCCTGTGCAGTGGATAGACTTCAGAATAACTTGATCGAGCGTTTACAATAACTTGTTAAAGAAGCAGCAATATAATTGATATAGAGATCTGAAGATCGAGGAGATCGTTAGCTCCTCTGCCAATTAATAGCTCTCCGTTAATCAAATTGATGCCTCGTACGGCCTATAATATACCAATACGTGTTGCGCTGTTCTTGGGAGGATTGAAATAGTTCTACGTTGTCTGTTGGTCTAGTCGATAAAAGAGAACTACGTTTTATAGAATAAATAAAGTAGTAAGTAACAAATTGTTAGAACAGCAAAGTAGTAAAGAATTTGTGAAAATGGCTTCTAGAAAGAAAGTTTTGATTGGTTGCACCGGTAGCGTCGCCACTATTAAGTTGCCACAGTTAGTAGAGAAATTGCGACAAAACAATTTGGAAGTAAGAGTAGTGGTCACGGAGAAAGCTAAGCATTTCTTAAAGGAGGCTGAACTGCACCCAGGAATTCAAGTTCTGTCCGACACTGTAGAATGGGCTGCCTGGCAAGACAGAGGTGATCCTGTGTTGCACATTGATTTAGTCAAATGGGCAGATTTGTTCTTGATAGCCCCGTTAGACGCCAATACACTCGGTAAAATGGCTAGTGGTATAAGCGATAATATATTGACTTGTGTCGCACGTGCCTGGGATCCTTTGAAGCCACTAGTATTTTGTCCTGCTATGAATACTAAGATGTGGGAACATCCAGTTACCGCGCCACAGGTATGATATTTTGGTAAACCTTAAATCGTCACTTTTGATCAATTAATCAGGAACAAAAAGTGTAATAAGGCATACTGTTCCATCTGCTAGATAGTGACCTTTTCAGTAGTGACTTTTTCATTTACTTTCAGATATCACTGCTGAAGTCTTGGGGATACAAGGAAGTGACATGCATTTCGAAAACGCTTATGTGTGGCGATACAGGAATGGGCGGAATGGCAGAAGTAGATACTATTGTTCAAACAACACTGCGATTGCTTAACCCTTGGGACCCATACTCGCCACCGGATTTCCGTCTTTAGCATCAGGAGGAAAAGACGAAACATTCAACGAAGCTTTACTGTCGTACCGATAGAATGTGAAATATATATATACATATATGTTAACGAAAAACAAATCTAAGAGGAAACTAAATAACGAAATGCGAATCGCGCACTATGGTGGAATTCAAAATAACTTATGCTCACTGCGAAACTATTCGTATCCGACAACAAGGTTTTAACTTGTAATATTACGCTTTTTCGAATGCACCGTGGTCGCGATATTTTGTTGCTCAAAACGGAACTTCTAAAACGGCTGCGTTGAAAAAATTGAGCATGGCTAAGTCTATTTGTCCACTTGCCAAAATGTACGATACATATGTGAAAATCTGTAAAGAGATTCTGTTGACATATCGTTTAAAGCTAATTCAACAAACAAGTGTACATGTTTTTTGTTAAATATTAGCGAATGAGGATAAAGTTTGTCGTTTATTATTAAAATTATTTAAAAATTACTTTATTAAAATTATTTTATATATAATCGGTATAAGAGAAGTGTGTTAAAATTCAGTCGCGCGTAGATTAGAGCGCGTACCCGCGTACGCGCTCGCATTTACACGCGATTTTACATAAATATCACAGTTTACAAATATTTAATATTAAAGTATGCTATAAAAAATATCCCGAGAAATAGGGTTGGTCGTGTCGATGCTTCGCCCGAGGCCATTATCTTTGATTTTCTTGGATAATTATCAATGTCGTTGGTCTCTAACTCCCGCGGACAACCCATCCAAAACGGTGCCGATAATTTTTGCTTCTCGTGTGCTACTTTCATTCGTAAGTCATCGAATTCCCAAAAGCCTTTCCCTTTGAAAAAGTACGTCTTGCCTGAAAGATACATAAAAATGTGTTGAACGATATTTTATTAACCGTTGAAACTTTATGTCATTTCATGTACAATTAGATTTCTTACCGTTCTTCCACTGAAAGACAGCGTCGATGTCATTTCCAACACCAGCAAACATGCTTACGTCCCTTGGATAATCGAGTTCTACGTAGTTTACAGATTCATCGAACCTACAAAAATATCACAAATTGCATTAGAGAGTTGTCAAGTAATTATCTGAATATTTATGCTGTTTTGTAAAAGGATGTCTAGTGAAATTATTTCTATTTCATACCTCCAATACATGGATCCACTGAAGAAATACGTTTTCCCATTGTGGCCCCAAATCATTGCGCCGTCTACCTTCTCCAACGATTCCGGTAATCCCAGGGTAGTTAATGGTTGCGGGTAACCCGGTTCGAGATTGTTAGCGTTGAAAACGTAATACTTCTTGCCAATGAAAAATACTATCTTCTTATCCGGCCTCTCGTACACTGCGTCCACATGATCGATGTCCTCAGGTATATTAAACAAACGCCTGATCTCCGCTGGATATCCTTCGTATAATCCATGATCGCCGATTCTCCACAAGTACTGAATAGAATATTAAAATCAATTTTAGCATAAATCACGTTTATACGAATAATAATCAAGTAAATTCAGTCGTATTCATTTATTTCAATCTGTACAAGTTCGGTATAAAATCTGCAGTCTATGTATGTATTATACATTTTTCCAAGCGTAATAAACTTTCTGAGGAAAGTGTCGTTACGGAATGCGGTTGGCACTTACCCGTCCCTTGAAGACAAAAACCTCCCTGCGGATAATGCTGATAGCGTCATAGGCTGTGTCGCATTTGTCTGGTACATCGTCCCTAGGCGCCGGGGGTGTCCACCGATGCCTCGGCCTCTGGGTGTACGGTGTCCTAACGGTTGTGGTGCTGGTGGTCGTAGTGGAGGTCGTGTGATGTCGGTGAGGCTTGTGAGGCCTCTGAGGTCGATCCTCCGGCCTCTCGGTTCTGTAATCTGGTTTTTGAGGGTAACGATCGGGGCGTCGAGGCCGGTCGTCGGTCGGATAGTGATTCGGTCTGGTCGGTCGTGGTCGCCACGGCCTGTAGGTCGTTCCGACGCTTGTCGTCGTTGTCCGATGCGTCGTGGGTCGCTCCGGAGGTGACGGACCACCCGGCAGCATAGCCCACAACTTCTCCTCGGGTGCATCTGAAACATGAGTACACGATTCTCGTTACATGCACGCTCCGTCCTTCCGCTGTTAGCGAAACAAGCTATCGAAATACAAATTTCGGGTTTATCACAGATTACAAATTAATTTCTAGCATCCGTGTTTTTGGAGGATGTGATACAAAAATGTGAAAGGAGGATATTTTGAGTATTATTATTTACGTGCGTTTGCTAAGCAGTTTTTTTAATGAAGTAAAAAAAAAACCAATGCACGAATAAATGTAATTGGATGGAGTAAGAAGTAGGAGCTGACCATCTTTTGATCAGTGAAATCTTATAAAGGAAACTGAAGAGCCAACATCTTAAGAGATTGATTCGTTTCTGAAGGGCCAGCGTCTTAAGAAGTTCTCCCCGATATTATCAGGCGGTAAGGAGGCAAATTTATTCCGCGTCGTACAATCAGATCAATTTATCATACTCTCATTCCACCGCGACATCTTTTCTTAAAAGGAGCGTCCTCCATGTCAACCGCAATTCGTATTAAATCGGATTGCATTATCCCCGAAGATATTTCTTCAGATATAATTCAGAGTATGAATTATATTATGTTATATTATATGTTACAAGAATATTTATGTTATCATTATCAGTAAATATTGTCACATGCAGTTATTTAATGATTTTATAAATCTCACGTAAAGTATAATTCCTACGTATTTCTCTGCAAAATAATTTTAATAAGTGTCGATAATCTTCAAATAGCGCAGTAGAAACGATGAAACGTGATTTTATTTCAAACTTTTTACTTGTAGCGAGGAAGTACCGTAACAGATGTTTTGCACTGTGATTAAAAAGTTTCTGCACGAATCCGAAGCAAAATGTCAACGTACTTTTTCATTTACACATCTGCTGACCTAATTAATGTAGACACAGTTGTTTTTCTTCCTCTTTGACCAAAAGCTTTGCACATTTTCAACAACTGGATTATTTCAAACTCGTTTGAAAAACGTAGAGCTTATTATGTATATGTAGCAGAAACGTCGTTCGTCGTAGGATCCATCATTATAAAAATACGAAGATTAATTATTTTGTTAAGATCACGGCAATTACATTATTAAAAGTGAAATTATTTAAGCAGATGTCTGTAGTAATAGCAAATATACCGAGTAGATCTACGAGAAATTGGAAGGTAGGTAATTATCGAAAATTGTCATTTTAATTACATTAGCGGTTAGATTCGATTTGGCAGTCGGTTAAGCATCGCTTCTCTCTCTCCCTGTTCGTTTATTCATTCCATGCAACTTCTCTCTGTCTCTTTCTGCCCTCCGCTCTCTATCTGTACCTCTCTTCTTCTCACGCTGTCTTTCTTCGTCTTTCTTTTAGAGTCTGTCCTCCTACACAGAGCCGCGTGCAGATTTCGGTCGCTAATTGGTAGTTCCCTCGCGAATATTAATTATCATTCGATTCTGGGACACAGGCCGTTTCTGAATAATGCAATAATGCAGATAGCGCGAGGGTTGCGCATGATGTATACTTTGCACGCCGCGATGTATTATGCATAACGTTTATTGCCATTGACTTCTTGCTTGTAAGCCAGAAAGTTTTCAAGAAAATCTTGATCCCACGTTTTCCCATTTCTTAATTCGTTACCCGGTGATTACGAAAAATTTACGACGCCTCTGCGATGTTCCATTCGTGCAGATTTTAAATATACTAAATTTACTTCGTTTTTCATCGAAAAATGAATTGTCGTATTTTCATGGAAATCAACAATTTTTTTCAGTAAAAGAAAGTACATAAAATGTTAGTTTTAAAAATGGGAACGAAGTTTTTATGGAATTTGTTTTCAACCCGGTATGCGATCCGTTGAATGTTTGTTTCAATTTTATTTTCCAGGTAAAGTAACGAAGTGAAATTTATCGCATCCGGTTTATAATTGAAAAATGTAGGACGGATAAACATTTTGCTTTTATCCTGCGGGATCTACGAAATACTGGTAGCTACGCTCGTAATTAACGTAATATGTAATTCTTCATTTTTTACAGTAAATTCTAAACTGTTTTCATAATGATTATTTTATTTGTTTAATTTTGGACCTTACACTAAATCTTTTAATTCAGGGATGAGCGACAAAGTAATTGCGCGATCATGCAACGTCCTTATTCATGCTAATGAGTTTTTATCGTACGCGCCACGTCGGCAGATTACAGACTAAAGTATAGCGCAGACTTAAATTTAATAGTGAAATTTCTACTGAAATTTAAATTACATTAATAAAATATTGAACCGTCTTAATATGTAAGAAAGTGGTAAAAAACGAAAGAAACGAGATATGGATTTTAATTCCTACTCAAATTTTTCTAATTATTATATGAATTTCATTTTATTAGTCATTCTCAAAATGTATCTAAATCTTTTAGGATATCGAAGAGAATATTAATATGAATACCACGGAGATATGTTTCGAACAGGAAACACTTTTTAGCATTTAAAAAAAATACCAAGGATACAGTAGATATGGTTTAAATCTTTCTCATAAATTGTATCATTTCATAAAGGATGAGCAGGAAGACAAACGTTCTACCAGAAGTCGTTTGTTTCCGAATGCACCACGGGGTATAATAGCGCAGGGCCAGATGAGCAAGACATTTAGTCAACGGTTTACGTCGTGAATAGGTGTCCCACCGGATAGGGAAAATCGTCTTCCTGCGAGAATAAGGAAGGATTAAGTACGATGCAGCGGGTATTTTAAGATGGCTACGACTTCTACAGAGAAGAAATTTAGTAGCGTCTACCGAGAGTGAAAATCGATCCCATTCTTATTCCTATTAGATATCTCATATATTGTTTCTCCAGATATTGACTATCATTCTTAAGCTTATTCCGTGATAATATGCTTTTTTATACATCAATTAATTTCGAATTTCCATGTATAACTTTTGATTAAAAAAATTGTAATTATTCTTTTAATTCAAGAAACGAAAATCCCTTATAATAAATCTATCTTCCCTCTAGTCTGAATATTTTTAATGACGTTTCTTATACACGATGCACTGTGCACGGCGGAAAATAATTAAAACCGAAGTTCGTTCCTTGGTATTCTCGTAGGATCATCACATGCATTTTTGCGCTATGAAAGCAGAAATATGGTGATTCTGGAAGCGAGGCGAATGTTTTTGTTCGAATGATTTGCATGAAACTCGTGTCGGCAAAGAAACTGCAACTATCGCGTCGGTGACAGAAGAACGATGAAAATTACGTCGCAGCGACGAAATACGACGATGGAGAGGTACTCCGAGAGAAACTATCTAACAGTTGCACGGTAGCATGCTTCGTTTTAGATGAATACGTTACTGATTTTTTAGAATGAAACCGTCAAATCTACGGAAATTTTATTTGACATATTTTTATATAAAATCACATATTACGCGTCTCAAGATTTCTCTCGAGTCCCGCTGAGAGGGATCTCATTACAGAGACGCTAGGCGTTCTAATAATCGTTCCTTCGCGAAACATAGTTTCCTGCCTTAATTACCTTCCGCCTTCCTGTTACCCTTTTCTTCCCTAAATGGCGCGAATCCCTCCTTTCGTAGAATATTTCCTTATCCTTGGCGCGTTATTTCATCGAAAATTTTGCTCGAGTTCCCCGACCTCTGATTCTTTCTTTATAACACAGTTTTCCTTCTCATCGGTACTGGGAAGTTTATTACGCGAATTTCAAAACTATCGCGAATACGTTTCGACTGTTGCAAACAACTTGAAAACAGAATACTATCCAACGTTTTGCATTTTATACATACTTCATTCTCTTTTTATATACATTATATAAGTTTCGGTGCTTATGATTTACGAATGAAAGCACAGCACGTGAAATTTCTCGAAGCAGCGATCATTCTTGGAGTCTGTAAATCTTTATGAGAATCAGATCGTAGATTTTAAAATCAGAAACAGAACATCCGAAGTGAATATCATTATCTTTGAACAGTAAACAAAATGTATATCCTTTTATTTTCTGAGCTGGTTTCAATTAACATCAATGCCATCGCATTGAAATTCATATTCTTTTATGTGCATGCCAATGCATACGATAATGCTTGAACGTATTAAAGTTATGCATGCATGTGGTCGGACTTAAGTTTTCGGAGTACAATTACGTTCCGACGACTAGGACAAACTCGATACCGGGAACAAATGTAGATAATGCTAGTTGCGTATTAGCCGCGGTTGAAGCAGATTCGGTAATTAACACGATTAGCTGAATTTATTAACAAACGGAGTCTGGAATTAGTCGTGAGTTTTAGTTCGATACATCGCTCACCCAGGATTTCCTACCAACATTTTCACCAACTTTTAATCACTTACGCAGGTCTCGTAAGTCCATTTTATAATTAATTATATAATTATACATGATTATACTATGGTTACAGTGAGAAACCATTTCGCAGCTTAGCCTATTAGAGAGTATTTAAAAAGAAAGAACGAACGTGATGTTCGGAGAGCTTTTAAAAAAATCTCAACTCAATCACTTGAAATGTTTCACGAGTTGCCACTGCAGCGCGTTCGATATTTCGGATGTTTTCCCATCGCAACAAAAGCGTCGCAACGCGATTCGCTTTTATCGGGAACGAGAAGTTTGTAGGGCCATTTTTGAATCTGGCCCCACTCCACTTTTTTATATCCCAGACGTTTCGCAGATATCTCCTGTGTGCTACAAAACCCGCGTTTTACACGTCTAGCCAGATAGGAAATATAAAGTGGATATACATCAATGATAATAGACTCAACGTGTATATCATTATAAAGTTGCTTTGATCCTTGAAAGAGGAGAATGAATGTTATCAGAACTTTGGAGAAGTTACGAAGAATTTTTGTAGTAAAGACGAGAAGTGTAAAACTCATTTTGATCTTGATGATTTATTTTTGGTTAGCATTTAGACTTTATTTATTTTCTATATGCACAGTCTCATACGTAATGCTCTCAAATGAACCTCTGAAACAGTTCTTACATGTGAAAGAGCGATGTAACGATGCCGACAATTCACATTTGTGTACGTTATAACGTGCCATAATGAAGCTCAGTTCAAATGTCCTGAAAATTAATGCCCCCCAGCGGAATGGTACTTCCATTCGAAAGTTTAATGAAACGATTACGGTTGCAATGCTTTTTCTTTTCAACGCAACGGGAAGCGAGAAAAGATATTGATTTCCTTTTTCTGACGCCGAGAAGAGGAGAAGCTGTGGTAGATTTAAATGAAACCATTTTATTTTCCTATCTACCATTCGTATCAGAAAGCAATTACGCGAGAAAAATTGCCTGACCCGACGCGTCCGATCAGAAAATAACAAATTAGCTATCTCGGCTGATTCTCATTATACGTTATCACTTGTTACTTGATATTCATTCATTTTAATGCGACGTACGTAGGATCAGTTCGTATTATGTTTTAAAAGCATAAAACATTTTATACGAAACTTTAAGGTTTTAATTATTTTTCGAGATAAATGAAATTAACGAATTTCGAGCAAATTATAAAAATCAAATAAACCTCGCAGATTTTGTTATCCACAGTATCCAGATAATTAAAACAACCGCAGAGACTGCGACGATTCAGAGAATTGGGTCAGTAGAGCGATCGTCATTTATCCAAGTCAGTTTCAAACATTTTATAAATTGAAACGATTGCCTTTACTTATTGTACGATCAGGTTGAAGTTTAATTTTCGTGACTCTAATAAAATTACTAGCTGAATTAAACATAGTTTTATAAAATGAACAGAGCAGAATCGCCGAGGCAGAAGAATTTTCTTGTTATGCGAACGAAGATTTTTAATGCGAATAACAAGGATATCCGTCAGTCAGACAGGGAATGCGTGATACGACGAGTCGTACAGATTTCGCGATGTGCATATTTTATTTGCACGATTAGAATATTGTTTGTTTTCAACGAAGAGGTACGCGCGGGTCGCTGCAGGAGAAGAAGAGACCAAGGTAGAGGGAACTATAAAATATGCACGGCATCTGGAAACTCTCAGTAGGAATGAAATTTCGCAGATGCTGAGCTAAGCAAGAATCCTTTAGGATATGCGATGGGATCGGGGTGGTATAAAGG
>SHCU01000171.1:149126-161387 GCA_004307685.1 Ceratina australensis | reverse complement strand
AACAAATCTGTTATAACGAGCTTAAACATATTAATCGCCGCGCAAGCTTAAGCGTGAAATAAACGTATGCTTCGTAATTACGAATACTTGTAAACGCAGCAGCATCACAATCCGATATTATTCTGACAATCACTCACGATACGACAATCATTTACGATCGTTATCTCATATGCAATAGAGAACAGAAAATTTTATACCAAAGACGAAGGTATTATTGTAACACACTTGTTTCGAGTTTAGTATCGTTTTCAGATGAATGTGCGTATCACAATGGGAATCGGGGTAACGTGACGCGAGAGCGGAGAACCGATGACACGAAGAATGCCGATGCGAAAGTAACGGAACGCAGGGTGACGACGAGATATTGAGAAGCGTGGAGAAAAAGAGAAACGTAGCAGGGAGGAATCGCAGAAAAAATTAATGAAAGCACGGATCCGACGTTGCAAAGCCGAGCAGCGGGAGAGGGAAACACACGTCGAAATAGGTTTGAGTGACGAGAGAAAAAGGAACGTGCGGACAAAAAATCATGGGGAGATGGAGGAGCATGGGGACAGAAGTGGAAGTTGACCTTCGCGGTGGGTGGAGGGAAACGGACAAACGCGTTTAAAGGGACGGTGCTGGGAGAGAGGGCGGATGAAAAGCGAGAAACAAAAGCGGGGGTAGAATGCGTTTACGATCCACCGGGAGGCTGCAACTTTCCGGTACACTAAATCACTCGAACGTACGCCACCGCGCGGGCGGTGCGCCGAGCTGTTTGTAACCGAGAGAAAGGAATAGGACCCTTTTCTTTATATTTTATTCACGTTTCATTTCACTCTGTTGTTATCAGCCGCGCGCGCATCTTTCCACGTGAACCCGTCGCAATTATACTGCGAGATTGTTTTTCTCGATTTATCGTCAATTTCATCCGCCGGCCATTTATATTTCAAACTCCAATTATCCCCCTTTGAACGTTTCCGCGTAGACCGTGAAGCAAATGCAACCGCGTTATCAAATGCATTGGCCGAACAAGAATTTCGCCGGTTTCACCGTAAACGAAATTCGAATCGCGTGTAATCTATCAGATTTTATAGATCAAATTCGTTCTCTCTGCAGTTTTATGGCGGATTATTAGCAGCAGTGAAAATGTGCGTTGAACACTAGCGCGAAGCTACGAAGAATATTTGAAATTCTAGCAAATCATTCTCTTCTTTTCAATTTTATTAAACGGATTATCATACGTATCTTCGATTTTCAATTATATGCAGTATTTCTTTTAAATATGAGGAAGGCGTTACTTTACCGGTGTAAACGGGATTGATGGAGGGGTACAATCTTGTTACCTCGTCAGCTGTACATGCGGTTTTATCCATCTCCCTGCCTTCAGAAATATTGCGGTGGGTCTGATATTAAAGGGACAACAACCGTGGTTACAGTTCTCTCGGTTTACCGCGGTTCTGCCGCTTTCGAGTAAATTAAATGTGGACATTACATGAACTAGCTTCTTTTTTTCTACTCTACTTCAAGCGTTATCTAGCATCGTCAACAGATTTTATAGAAAATCAGTTTGACTCGTGTATACTCGTCCAACAGAGGTTCGCTGCAATAAATATTTTATCGCACATGTTCCTTTTTACATATTTACAAAACACAAAATTTGCCCCGAATATCTACCGACCGACTTATCCGATTAGTAAGCGTAAAAGCGATGACCCGCAATTTTTCTCGTGTAAACGAAATTCGGGAAGAAGCGAGGTTGTTGAAACTAGTGAGAGCGAGCGGAGTGACGCAATTATTGCTTCGCGGCGTGGTTATCGAGCATGTGGATTCACTCACCGTACATCTGTTGAATCCCGTGCCTGTCGTCCTCCGGCAGCTCGTAATTAGAGCTCAATCCCTGGTACCACGGGTACATGAGTGCCCCTGGTACCGAGCTGTGCGCCAAGCCGAGGGAGTGACCGAATTCGTGCGCAGCCACCGCGAAGAGGCTGGTCCCTGAAATCAAAAGCCAACCGTTTACTGTCTCAACATCTTTTCCTACACATTGCCAAATAGCTTTTGCACATCGCAGTAGTTCTTCGATAAATACAGAGATGTTAGAAACCAAAATTGAAACGTCGTAGAGACAGTCGTATTTTCTGTTTAAATAATCTGATCGATTATAATGTTTCATATAAAAAGTAGTTTATAATGCGGATCGCGCATTCTCAGTGGAAAAGATTTATTTTACAGCTCATCTATCATTTTTATTTCGTTCACCTTTTACCGCGGAATCTTTGAGGGGAACGGAAGAAACCTGACAAGTACCTAGGTACATAGGAACGGGCAGACTGAGGACGTTTGTCTCAGAGGACAAATAAAACGCTACGGGACAAGATGGATCGTTCAGACATTGTCCCCGAGTAAAGTTAACGTCGCTTTTGTCAGTTTATGGCTCATCGAACAACCGTCAGGGACCTTGTACGTAGCGTAAAGCGTCGGTTAAATTATGAACCTTCTCTACATGTTTCGTACTGCCTACTTTTAATCTGTCCCTCGCAGAAGTGGATTTAAATCAGATCATAGAGAAGGAAATTTTTTTCGGATCTTCTATCGCGCTATTCTTTCAGCTTAAAAAGTTATCCGCGTCCTTGCGCTTAAAAGAATCCGCTGAGGTTTATGAAAATATGTCCGTGTAGTTGTAAGTTACAAGTTACGAACGAGGCAGGTGCACAGTTATGTACCCGGGGGAAAAGGAAAAAGATTATGGAGAATGAACTTTAAATGGGAAAACTTCAGAAAATTGATATGGGATGAATAATTAATTGCGTCCTAAGAAATCTTTTTGATAACGTTTCAAAGAGGAGAATATGCAAAGAGGGTATCCGCGATTCAGGTTAATTAGACCGTACATCTTTTCCCCGTTTACGAAGTATTTGAATTTGAGAGGTGACACGGAACGTGTAACGTAAAATATATGAAATAGTTCACGTAAATATGTTTCTGTATGCTTAAAGAGATCATTTATTTCGAAATGTGGTTATGAGAATTTTGTTTTTAGTATTATACTTACAACCACGATTTAAAACATTGTTAATAAAAGAATTTGTTCTTTTATAAACGAACATTGCAGTAATTAATTTTATTACTGTTATTATCCATACCAAATAGAGATTTATTCAGATGGTTTGTCACAAGGGTATTAGAATTAGTTTTAACTGTATCCGGTTACTCATGGTTCTTTTCTGTTCGTCGCCCTTTTATCGTTGTTCCGTCTCACTACATATCCGGGCCGTTCGTTTTTGAAATCTAGGTCGGAATCATAAAATTAAAGCTCGCGAGAGCTTGGCGTTGAAGGAAGCACATACAGTTACCGCGATCATTTTCTTTCTCACCTATTTGTATCATTCTCCTTTTTTTACTCGTCGTCCAAGGATGTCAGCGTATCGACCAGGAGAAATAAAGGGGCGAGGAGAGACGTCTCAGGAAATATAATCTTTTTAATCGTATACTTTAACATTTTATAACGCGGTTCGATGGAGATAGTGTCAAACAATTTAATTAATTTCGATCTTTACACAGTTAGCTATTGTTCATTAGCAAAAGGGTAATGTTATCCGTACTTGAACTTCGTATCAGTGCATCGCGTACACGGTCCACTAGCAACCACGAAACTCGATACTTAGTAACGAGAAAACTTCCCTGATCCTAGAGCTAAAATGAACTATACCAATCGTATCGGTGGTGGTTCGAAGTTATCATTTTGTAAATACGTTCGTCCTCGTGTAACAAACATACTAATGTAGTGAACATCATTTTTATAACTAAGTGCTTCAGTCCTCTCCTAATTCAACAAGAGCTTATATTTTATAGCAATTTGTTTGTATAGTATTTGAAATTCAAAGTTCAAATATTTTCTTCTCACGAACGTGTAACATTATATCGTGAAACGAAAGAAACGAGAATTTTTGTGCATGTTGTTTTTCGTTCTTTTCACATTTAAAAAGCTTAATTGCCGTTCACGTTGAAATGGGGTCGGCGTTTCATTTCTAGTGCGGAATTTACGGCGTTCGAAAGTTCTTGCAATCGAAATGTCAAAAGTTATGACACGGGACAAGTAATGTGTTTTTACGAGGGTAACGAAAAACTTGCGAATATATGTGAGAAGTAGCGCAACAAAAAAGAAATAAAAGTCGAACGTGGGAGGAAGACGCGTAAAAAATATTCAAATATCGTTAGTTTCACGTTGCTGTTATTGTGCTATCGCGCGAATACGTCTCTGGGGTATATGATAAACAGGTTTTATTAATATTTCATGCGGACTTGCCGAGGAGCCGGCTGTAACCAGGACGTCTTTTTAGAGGAGGATCGTTGGGCGAAATGTCGGGACACTTTTCTGAAAGGACAAGCTTAAAGCCGGAAACCTCGAACACTATGAACTTCCAAGAACTCGGTCTTGGCTCGGAAGCTAAGAGATGCTAGTCTAGGATGGATTTAGCTTGTCGGTGTATTCTGGAATTTCGGACAGAATTACAGGCCAACTTTCTCTTTCCTTCATTTGTACATATTATCTTACCACAGCTAAGTATCCGCTATAATTATATCGACTAAAATGTTTGACGAACATTCACTGTATCATCTCATATTTTGCAATAATCCGTTCGATACTATTTATATGTACAATCAACTTTACTGTACTTTCACGCAGAAAAATTCTTGACTGCAGATTTTTATACATTTTATAAAATTTGATGGAAAAATGGAAATCCCTTTGGTAATCTGAAAATAATGTACAACGAATTTCAGACACATAACGAAACGTCAATCAGGAAGACACGCGTCACCTATAGGTTTGTAGACGATACTCCATACGCATCGTCGTCGACGTCGAGATCATCTCTTTCGGACAAGTTTGCTCGTTACCAACTTTCGTCGCGTCGTGTCGCGCGCACTTCGGAATCTTGACGTTAACAGCAACCGGCTGCAATATACCGGGAGTCAAGTGCTCTTAATCAAAAGCCCGGCTCGAGAATGAGCATGAAAATAAGTGGAACGGATTACGGTCGTCCTCGAAGGCCACTTCAGATTGCCTGCTAACTCTCTCGATATCCTAATAGACTTTCTTCGGAAAACTTCTATACAACGATCTACTCCTTCTTCTTTTTCTCCCTGTTCTTCAGAAATCGGGATGCTCTTGCCTGACCTGGCGAATTTTTACCGAACTCACTTTATACGAAGCGTCAAGTTCTGACACCTTTCAGTATATCAAACTGTCGGACGATGGTACATGGAAAAATATCGATCGCTCGAAGCGTTCTCAGCTGAAGTTTGGACATTTTTCGTAGTAACGAGACTCAAATAAAAATAGTAAAACACGTTCTTCGTTGAACTTCGAATAAAATTATTGTGTAACAAGACATGTGTTAGACAACAGTCGAATATACACATTGCAAATGTGAGAAGTACAAAAATACTTGTGCAACTGGTTCGACAGCATTAAATATGCAACGCACGTATACTTAGTTTACAAGGAATGCAGAACAATCGGAACTTGATTAAGGAATCTCTGAAATCTCTACTAAGTCCTGGAATAAATTGATCGAAGTCCAGTCGAGATATTTGACGTGTCAGGATTGAAGACGAGCAATTGCCAAGAGTATCCTTGGAGGATGCTAATTTTCCAATGGATTTGCAAATCGTGACGTTCCGGTTTCTCATCGTTTGCAAATGTCCTGCGGTTCCCGTCGGGACGTGTCAGCGATGACATTAGCAATTCATAACTGACACGTAACGTTGTAGAATATTCGCGATGGCATAGTACCTATGTTCCTCTTATCAGAAACCACGGCAATAACGACGACGTGTTCGAATTATCGTATAATAGCATTTCGATACTTACGATTAATACAGATTGTTAGAAAATTATCTTGATATTCGCTAACTACGTGATATGGAAATTTTTGTTCGTATTCTGAATACCGTCCGCTAATTTACATTTTAATGGACGGCACAATTAAAAGAATACACATGATTTTTCCGGATTTTCTTTCTTCGAATCGCTATTTCGCGCAGAAATAGAATACCGCGGGTAACGAGACGTTAAATAATTCATGCAGAATTTTCATAATCCGATCATTCGCGATGGTGCTAAAAATTTTTAATACAGGCACAGATTGAAACCGGCACCTGAAGGGGAAAAATCTGCATCGTGTCGGTTTGAATTTTTAGGAAAATCAGGGAAATTAGCAATTTGAATATGCGAGTAAGGGCATTAATAGGCGAACTCACCGAGTCAGACGATGTCGGTGTCGGTGAACACCGGATGATTATGACTATGCTAATGGAAACTGTGCAACGCCAGCAGAGAACGAGAGCTAAGCCGGAATTATTAACGATGCCAATCGAAATCGCGCGCAAGACCCTATCGAAATTAGTCCGAGAGCGATAAACCGTGATACAGGAAACAGTTCGGTTACCGGTTCCCATTGTCCTCTCTGTAACTTCGACTTCATCAACTAACTTCCTCTGTATCGTGTTTCGATTATTAAATTTCAATTTTCAACGACATTTAGACATTATGTAGAATAAAATACATGTGAGATCACTGTAGAAAATGTATTTTAAATGAACATATAATTTAACTACTTGATATAGTTTTGTATGTGTATTATAGACAGCGTTCATATTTTTGACATATTCTATGTAGAATACGGGAAAAACGCGGCAAAGCCACTACGTGTTAAGGAGATTATGCACATACTTTGTACGACTTCGTTGTAGAGTGTACGGGAATAGTTTCAGCGACAAAACTGGTCTTAAGAATAGATTTGCTGGCGGGGCGCGGTATGCCTCACGATTAGGTTCAGGGTGGCCCGAATGTTTTGGGATCCCGAGGATTTTCGTATGTAGGAAGACACTCGCGGGATCTTGGTTGATCCCTTCTACCCTTACGACTCTCTTCTCGGAACGACTCGGCCGGAACCCGTAATCTAGGATATCCGACACCGGAGTTTTCAAAGGGACTGCTCACCGTTAGAATTCGGGAGTTCCCACGTTCCAGTTATCGCAACGAGGGTATTTGCTTCTCCTGGATCCTCGTCAGATTTCACGTGCGTTTACACCTTATCCGGGTGAGAAGCCATTTGTCGCGAGAAAAAGTCCTTCGACCCTTTAGGTCTCCCTTCTTTTGGTTAAGTAGAAATAGGAACAAGATAAACGTTTCGATGCATTTTGTAGAATGTACGCTTCGTGCATCAGAAATGATAAAATAGATTCACATTTAGGAAATTCGATTAAGTAAATGGTAATCAGGTACAGATAAATATTCCAGTATTTAATTAAAGTTCACGATACTATTGCTTAATAAATTGTTCAATTCCAATATGTCTGACGCATCATTCTTATTTTCAACGGAAAAAATTATAAATGGATATTTCTATAAATTCGTGGGCAAAGCCGGCACGTGGGACGTAATCGGATAAAAATTTCTGCAGAGGTTTGAACGATTATCGATGAATGGACATATTAAACCGCAGGGTTCATATCGACCGAGGAGACCGATACGACGTGGAACGCTTTCATCGTCGCCCCCTTATTTCTTCTACCCTCATCCCGATTCACGGTTGGTGACCGAATTGGCGAATCGCCAGAAACCGGAAAAAGGCTCGATCGTCCTTGTGGAAATTTTCTCGGCACGCGGTAATCTTTTCTTTCCATCTGTGAGTCCGTTCGAACCTCCCTTTATCACCGTTTTCTCTCGCCGCTACCGCGAAATCCCCGGTTCGAATTTCACGATTTTATAGCTACCGAGCCAGCGTAGGTAAACGTGACCATCTATTTTCTACTCCTCTTCTATTCACCCATGGAATATTTGAACGAGTTTGTTAACTGAACAATTTATCGAATATCCGCTGTTAAAACGTTTCCGATGAAATCGCTAAAAATCCTTCCATCGTTCCAATAAACTCTAACAAAATATTTATTCAGTTTTATTTGCGTTCCGTTTTATTTCCTCTCAGAGTGTTCGACAATAACACATACATGGAAAGATCTGAATCAAAATAAATGCGAGTAATACTCTGAAATAGAAATTCTGCGAAGACAGTCACACTAAATCAGTAATGACAAAAGTAAATTTTAATACGCTTGTCGTCTACATTGTCACGTAATAGCGATATAAGTGAATTCCGTCCTTTACGTTGTGCACCTCGGATCATAAATCATATTACGGGATACTTCCTCTTCTAGTTAGTATCTCAAGAACATGCACATATTATGTATGTATACATATATTTCTTACCTTCTTCGTTGTTGTTGTCCTGCAACAACCATATTTCCTCCTCGTCAAAGTGAACGTCTCCGCCACGGTCTTTGCCAGGGAAGAACGCGTGTGCCAGAATTTGACCCCTGCCATCAAACGGATATCCGTCTCCGTGATAACCCCTGTAAAAGGAATCAAAGAAAATAATTTTATTTATGTGACAACGATATTATCAGTTTTTACCGCATTATAATGAATGTACGAACTTCTGAGTTTCTCGTTGCAACTCTTTTGTAATGGCTGAGAGTGTAAATATATTTTTCGGTAAATAAGAATTGAAAGATTGAAACTTAGATATAAAAATGAAATACTGATACGGTTAAGGTCAAGGTTTAAGACAACTCCCTCGAAGGATTTGCATGTAGCTCGGGTTATTTGAAATTTAAAATAAACCCGTTTTGGTTTAATCGCACTCTCACTTCTAGCTGCGTCATCGCGATAAATTCTGCCGGATAGCAAGGAAGCACGTGAATCGAGCCATTGATCCTCTGTTGGTGCCCGCCCGCATTATTTCTCCCTCTTTTGTTTTCTTTTTGCTCCGTACACACCCTATCACCGCATGCACAGAGCTTAAAATTATTATCCCCCGATTCAGCGCTATCGAACCCCTCGGTCCATTCTAAATAGAGCTCGATGAAATTGTTTCGAAAGAGGCCTGCGGAAGTATTTCAAGCTATTCTCTAAATTGTACCTGCGGCATACGCGGACAATGAGTTCATTATCTCTCGATTAAATTGTCATGAAAGAGACATTGTGTCCATTTGTTTAAAATAAAACCGATCGCTATGTTCAATGAAACCTTCGTCAGTCATGCCTATCAGTTTCACTCGGTATGCTATAATACCTCACTCATATTGATTCGTAATAAAATGTATGGAAATAAGAGCAAAGGTTTTCAATCTCCTACTTAACAGTTATTACGAGAGAAACTAATAATGAGAGAATTCAGAATACAGAATGCGGAGTATACGTTTGCTTGATTGCGTTAGGAGAACAAACAACTGAGAGTTGGTTAATTCGAGTATTTCTAGAAACAGAACTTCGTATTTAATTAATAGTAGCAGTTGCAGAAGTTGTAATTAAAAACTGATGAACGTGCACGTTAAATCAGTATTGTTTCCACGTATTTGATGTATCGCGTACAATTCGTTTATCTAATTTATCGGTTTCCCTCCAGTTTCCCGTATACATATAGTTCGAAACTGACGAGAAACTGTTGCATTACGCATACCTAAATATCTCGCCTAGTTGCTTTTGACATGTATCGGATACTGTTAGTCTTGAAACTATAATCGATCTTGTTTCTATCAGTACTCGTACATATATACGTATACACATAATTTGTTTTGCAGTCTTGCGTTTACCATAGACCGAAATATTCTATTAATACTTAGTATTAACGATGCTCCTTGTTTCATTAAAGATTCAGCCTTCAATAATTAATTTGAGACTCGCTTCTTGCACATTGAATTAAATTTTCATGTATTTAATTATAGATTAACTTTTCTGAATTATTATTATAGTATAAGTGAAGATTCTTACCAGCTACTTAGATGAGTACCATTTAGAAGGTCCTTTGTTTGAAACTCTGTTAAAACGTGCTATACAAATGGATCGAACAAAATGATAGATCTGGAGAGCAGAGAAAGAACAGAGGAAACGAAAACCGAGGGGAATCTCGATTAACTATCTGAATGGCGCGATATCATTGGCGTATCGACTGTCTGGATAATCGGTGAGTGCTCGCAAGCGGAATTTAATTACGGCGTGGAGTCCAACGGAAAGGTCAAACCAAACGGACCGGTGAGCTGGACGATGGGTTGTACATAGCGTACTGGCAGCCTCCGAGAAGCATCGTCAGAACTATCTCCAATTATAGAAATTAATACAAAGAGAATCGCTAACAAATATTATTTTAAATTGTCAACTAGCGATTTAACTCTAAAGCCTGGCAGAAATTGATTTTAATTTATATCTGTTTCATGACTGATCGCTAGGTTGGATAATATTTTTATGTGCGCAATTAGTTCAAGTTTGTCGTTGATATCAATTTATAATAATCAGGAGTGTCATGATTACTCCGTAGGTGTTTTAATGAATTTACAAGAATCATGCGCGTGTTGCATATTTAACGAGTAAAAGTAAATCGTGTATATCTGCATTTTACATAATTGACTAGAAACAGATTATTTTGTACAAAATTAATTAGCTGTTATTTGATTGGACGCAGTAAATTTGACCGAATAAAACGATTTCGATTACATGTTTAAAGCGTGTGCAAGGAAGGTCGATGCGGTGATACAACGGTTTTATACATAATGTTATACCAGTTTCGTAATACAAATCGACCTGTACGTCTGAATAAATAGCAGCCAGAGCACGAACGGGTCGACACGTGAAACGTGTAAACTGAGGGAAATTCCCAGTGAAATGGAATAATACTACTTTCAAACATTCGCGATGAAAGTTCGTTTACAGAAGCGGCGGTTGTTTGGCAGATACACGCGCGTATGAACGTGTCGGCAACACTAATGCACAAAAGTATCAAGTTTTCTCGTTTTCAAAACGTGAGGTATACAAATTTCATCGAACAATTCCATTTCTTATTATTTAATTTATTGCGGTCACTTGTCACTGAATTGGCAATAATTTTGATACCCTGCATGCACCAATTTCTTAATTAAATGATCATTGATCCGACGAGAAATCGAATTATATAATTTTATATTTCTCCATTAATTCATATATGAAATTCCACGAAATTATGATTTATTTTGATATATTTAGTACTAAGACAAATTGATAGTAATTGTGTACTTCAGGTTGCGTACTAAAAACTTCTGTATGGCATTGTATCGCGCAAATAGTTCTGGTAACTCGATTATACCCAGCCACTCAAAAGGTTCTGTATACAAATCCGAAATCATTGATTTCATCGAGCACTAGCGTCATGATTTTTCGCTTCAAAAATATTTTGTTTTATTTCAAATTATTTAGAAAACATCCCCTATCAATTAAAGGGTCTTACTCTTTACCGCATGTATTGTAGTTTATTCTGCATCAGTAAAACGTTTGTTACCTTTCATCAAATCCGAATTATCTATGTTTTAAAATTTCAATATAAAACTGTCTGAACGCATTTCAATTGCTTCTATAATCTAATTGTATTGAAATGTTTTTCATAAAAAATATCTTTGAATTATCGAAGTTCCACTGTATTGCAAATATGAAAATCAAGCAGACGAAAAATTATAATTAGCGCCAGGTATTGACATTTATAATTATTGCGAATGAACAGCGGCTGAGGTGCTGAAAAAATAGTCAGTTCTATAATATATTTATTGCAATTATCTTAGCAGCAGCTGCGGTAGTCATGAATACGTCGGGTGACGAAGAGAGTAGGAGAGAAAAAAAACAGAGGGAGACAGAGCCACAGAGAAATGAATGCGTAAAGCTCGAACTTTTTTACAAAGTTCAAACTCGTTTCCTGGTTGAAAAAATTCCCTTAACCGAATGAAATGAGAACGGAGTAAACCTGGGTGGAATACGTTGAAGTATACGTATAGAATCGAACGCAGGTAACTGATTAAACGCTTATTATAAAAAACCATTGAAACTTCTACTTAACAGTGACTTACCGATGAAAGTAAACAAGAATGTCGGCTCTGTCGCTGTTAACTTCCTGGAAGGTGAGCTTCGAGTTCCTCGCCCATAGATCCAGTGCCCTGCTGAGCTCGTAGCGCACGCCGCCGGTGTCGAGGCCGCTCGGTTGCTCGGATCTTAAGCTGGAAACAAAAAGAAAAGACGCGGGGATCGTTAGGAATTCGGCTAAAATTGATTCTCGTGCGAGGGTAGCACCCGACGCTCGCTTTTGTCCGCTTTATCGGCTGATTCTCGTTCCGCGCTGCTCCCGATCCGATAAACCATGCCGGCAAACCGGGGAAAATGTTTCCGGCGAGGGACGCTGAAAAGGAAGACGATTC
>SHCU01000171.1:134633-147965 GCA_004307685.1 Ceratina australensis | reverse complement strand
CAACGGTGGCGTATTACCAAGTTCCCATTCAACAATAAATGCACAATGTCCGCGTGTATAGTTAAGAAGTACGTTCCGTACTTTGAAAGGGTTAAGCAATTAATTACTCGGACTTTTGTTTTAATGCTCCTCGCAGCCATTAAAAAAGATCTACATTAATCTATGAAACAATGTTTAAGCACAGAAGAGGTGTACGATGCCAGGCATAATGTATTTTACCTCAGAAGCATAAATCCTCATTGCAACTTTGAAATTCGTATTGGCATTCGAGGAATTCATCGCATCTCATATCAAATTCATCTCGTATCAAACTTTTATATCACGTTAGGCAGATCGAGCTCGCCTTTCATCTTTTGAAATTCGATATCAGTTATGCCTGCAGTAACGCATGTATTACAACACGGCACAGCGTGGTAAATGGTATATAAAACCAAAGGCAGGTTTAAATTGTAACTGGCTGGTGCTCGCGATGATAAGAGCGCGCAAACAAGCTATACTCGAGGTATCTCCTAAAAGGATTACGCGTCGCGTGAACGACGCAGCCTGTTTGCCTTATAGATGGATCGAACCATCCCCGCGGCAAACATCGCGTCACTGCCTTCACGTTCTCGTTCTCGCCATCGTTAAGCTGATAAAAAAGAGGGTATCCCGGATCATCTAACGAATGTTTTCTGATCACAATAGAAATATGCACTCGTTCATAATTCATAGGGTATTAACGCGGAGCGTGGTCGAATAATGATTAGATAAGAAGATTTAATATTCAATGAACACATCGAACATCAAAAGCGAAATTCTTGTTTTAATAAAAGATTATTTAAATTATTTTATTTATTATGTAGAATTGTATTTCAAAGATTATTAAGGAGTTATCAAAGATAACATGCATATTAATTGCAGGAAGGCAAATGTTACTTACTCAAGTGGAGTTTATATCTTATATCTTTATATCTTAATTTCTTAGATCAATGTTTATTACTATCCTTAAATTTATAGACAGATTTATTTTATTTATGAAATGCTATGGGAGACGTTGGATGAAAGAAACTCAATAATCCCAATGTTAAAAAGACTGGCTAATTGCACGACGTTTTTTTATCTGATTGAAAGCACACGTCACGAGCATCCACGTCTGTCACTCTCGGGTAATAGATTCGTGAAACGAATATATTCAGCGAGACATATCGATAATGGATACAATGCCTGCTAAAAATGAGAGTATCCTGGGCTTTCGGATTTCGAGAATTGGATTTGTCCCATAGGTCATGAAAACTTCAATTAGTCCAACAAATAAAGGAAACGTTCGAAATTTCGAATGCTATTCTTTTAACAATGGACTATTAATTAAAACTATTCTTTTTCCATCTATAAAATTTTGTACAATCCTAAATATATTTTACATAACGAATTTCTGCATATACTCTTATCATATAGAGATACATATATAAATATATTATATATGTATGTGTATAGATAAATCGTGTCAGTTGGAATCCAGGTCAAAACTCATTTCAACACTTTAGATTGTTCAGATAGAATCGAGACAAAAGGGACAGGCATCATGCAACGAAGCCTAATTAGAAGAAGAAGTTAGCGAGGGAAAAAAGTTAGAAGGAACGGGAAACAAGCCGCAAAGAAGAGACAATGATGAAAAGTAGCGAGAGAAGGGTTCCCCATTCATCGAGGCGAGGTAAGCTTTTATACGCCTCGCTTGTTTGAACGGCTGTCTGTACGCTTCTCGGCCTGGTGACTTTCGAAAGCTCGTTTCGCCCTTTCCGCATTACGGCCATCCACGCCTGCTGTGTCGTATCACGGACCAGTTCCTCCAGTCTCGCGTTTTGATCTCTGGAATTGCGATCAAAATACTGTCGCCTCTTTCGTCAGAATAATTGTATGTAAACCAACGGCAAACGTGCCTCCTCGGGAAGTATCGCGTGTCTTATCACAAGCCGAAAACAACGAATCCACTCCGACTTTCATCAAACAATACTAGGAGTATAGGCGTCAAAAAATGTTTCTTAAAAGCTAACAAAGTTCTTTAAGAAATTAGCTTTAAAATAACGAATATTCAAGTTTCTCGTTATTTACAGTAGAAATCAGCTATGAATGAAAGTAATTTTTTGTTCCATTACTGTATTGATGGACCAATCGCTATCTCTTCCTTCAAATACTTTCTTTGCATTTACAGCTGTTTTTCATCATGGAAATTTCTCTCATAAAAATTTTTATAGGGGACGGTACCGTATCCTTCATGAAGATTGATTGTCACATCTCCAGGCAGTGCTTGCATGCCGTTGCAATTTTCATGTTTGTAGATAGTTCGCATCCATCTCTCGTTGTATCTTATCAACTCGTTTGAAACTTTCATTATGCCAGGTCTTTGACGATCTACTCCTTTGATCATACTAATGCAAACGCGTGTTTTGTTATTTTACCGCTGCTCTCTCGTTATGCCTCGTATTTTACCTAATTCTGTTGAAATTCGAGGTCTCTACTCCTCCTCTTTCACCGTCGCATTTCGAGCTTTTAATTATGAATCATAGCTCAGCAGATGATTTATCGTGAAGATTCGCATATAAAATAAGATATCCTCGAATCAGTAAATGCCCCCTTCCTCTTCGTACTATTCGAGCTTAATTAAGACTAATTAGATTTAATAATATTAGATGAAAGTTAATTACTGAAGGAGATTACTGGATATTTTCAATGGGGGATAAAAGAAGGAACAAAGGATGGGATTAATTTCTCAAAGCTTTTCCTTCGTTTCAATTTTGACGTGTTCCCTTTTTGGGTATGCAAAAAAATAGCAGAAATGAAAATGGGATAGCGGAGACAATAGAGGGGTGCGTGTATGCGAGTTCTGTGATTTTTTGCCTTGTTACGGCTTTGTGAACACGCGAAACGCGAAGTGCCGATAAAACGAGAAAGAAATGGGTTTTGGAACTCGTTTGATGAATAGATTCTATTGAGAGCGCTCGTATAATTAACTGTGTTAATGTCAATACGCAGCGGAGTATTAATTAATTTAATTAATCCTGGTTTAGGGATTCGGGCTATGTCTAGTATTTGCTTTTTCACTGAAAAGATGAATAGACGTCTGTATAATAAAATGTAGATTCTCATGTTCATAATTTAGCGCCTCTTATTTATGTGTAATAAGACGTATCTAATCATCAATTTAGCTATACATGATTTTTTTAATATTCATACGATACTAAGAATTTTTGTGAAACCAAATAAAAGCAATGGAAATCTCGGGGTATGGAAATTGAAGATAGAATTACTACAAGTTTCATAACTGAGTTCAAATACAAAGAGGAAGCGCTTCAGCTTTGAAACTCAAAACAATAATGCATGAATTCAGCGTTAACTGAAGGAACTAAAAGGAGGAAAAGACGGAATTGAAATCGTGCTGGGAAACAGAATGGGCGAGCGTACACACGTACGGGGGGAGCTGGATGCCACACACAGCAAATAAAGTAGAAAATAAAACAATACGTCACGCGGCGATATTAATTTTCTACTCTCAGCTGGGCGCGGCGCGGCGAAGTACGGTTTTTGCTCGTCTTCTACCGCACACCAGCTTTCGCGAACTCTGTGTTCCCTTGATTATACAGATTACACGCCGCGCGGTAAACAGGGAAAAAACTCGGCGAAGTTGGTCCGCACCCGAAACGCGATAAACAAATATCACGGATTATAATTTGAAAAATTTCCTCGAAAATTAACCTATTACCGTAACTGCACACTGAAACATGCATCTTCTAACTGAAATATTCATGATTAGCATTATTATCACGGCTTCGTGCACATATGAATGTACCGAGTTTATTTTTCAAATCATTATTGGTAAAAATCAGTTCTGTACATCGGATACCTAAACGGAATTTCGACATTTTTGAAAATATATGTCGTCTCTCTTCGATTTTAAGGAGTGAGTGAAAAAATAAAAATGAAGAAACGATGCGTCGAAGTAAAATTGTACAAAAAGAATTCCCTCGTTCAATGTTAAAGTTGCTAGCCTGACATTGTCGGCACAACTGGTATTAAAGTCGCGCTGTTCTAAGTGAACTCCTATGGGATGAACGTGATACATTCTATAGTCATGCAGCGAGTTGCCATTTCTTTCTGAATTATTTCTAGGATATTCAATATTCATCGAAATTAAAGAAAACACTTATTGAAATTTATCACAGTAAATTCTTTGTGTGAATGTCGAGCATGAAGTAACGTAGAATAGTTGGTCGAAGATTAGAACGGAGGATCAACGAGACAGTGCCATGTCAGTTGACACGGAGTGCTAATAAATATACTGGTGGTATTTCTAGTAATAGCTGGTATTTTCAGTAGATTTGTATGTACCGCGTATAAAAAGCAAAGGTGGCGTTTCAAGAGAGAAAGAAAAACAGTGTCCGATAAAACCGCACATATTTCACAACAATCTCTCTCCATTTAAGTTGAGTTCCTTTAAATTGGACCAGTCATGGCCCTCTTTTACCAAGGATTATCTAGACTTTACGGTGACCTACATTTAGGGCATACCATTGAAATCAAGTCTTTCACATCATGAAAGGAAAGGTTTATTAGAAAGCTTTTTAGAGTTATGTTTTTTTCATCACGTAGTTTCGATTATCTTTAATTCTTAAATGTGAAAAAGAAATACTAATACTTTTACAATTTTTCCATGAAAAATAAGACAGTTAGACAACTCTAATGACAAAGTCTAATCGTAATGGAAATTACGTATAGCATATAGATATGAATGCATATACTTTGCGTACTTTGCATAGCGATATTTGGAGTGGAACTAAATAGAACATGAAAGCATTTTGCTAAGTACACGACGAGTACTTAAAAATAAAATGCACACTCCGCAGCGAGAGAAGTGCTACGTTAAATATGCAAGCACTTCGAAGACTACAAGTAATCTCAGTATCGAAGAACACGTGCAGTATATATTAATATATTTGAAGCTTTTCGTTGCCTAAGAACAAATCCTTGTTACTCCGTTAAATTTAGCCGGATTTAAGGAAAACGCTTATGACATAAGAGCGAATCCTATCATCCTCGAATTTAGTTTGTAATTAGAGGTGCCGTGAGCCAAATTTCAACGCCCCTATTACACTATTCCTGCGTAGGTTAATAATTATCGCCTTAACTCCGGTTCAACTACTTCAAATTACTGCGTACCAATCTCCTAATGAATGAGACTTTAAAATTAGTTCTCTGCCTACAATTAATATCTTGCGTATAAAGGGGCAATTTTGTGCGAACATATCCCTATCTCTGAATTTTTTCATAACTTGAAATCATAATTATATCAAGCAGAGCTATGTGTTACGATCATAAAATCAATTAATTTGAATCTAAAAATGTTTCAAGGTACTATCACTCCTGTGATAAATTGTAAGAGGAAAGTGAAGATAAAAAGATGGGGTTCATGTATTAAACGAATTTCGATTCAATAAATTCATATTCTATACGTGTACCCTTGCATCCATATTTCATCTAAATGCCACAAGTGTACTTCGAGACAGTTATTGCTCCACTAGACTTCATTACAGAATGCTGCAACCGAGTTTCTTCGGAGATTTGTTTATCCCCTGGTTATTACGGGTCAGGATGAAAGACGTACGTGACGAGCGTGCAGCAAGTTACGAGAAGGTAATTGCAATCTTTTGTTAGTTGTTTCGCGAACAAGAAGCCGGAGAAAATACAATTCACGTATCGAACTTACTTTCCTCTTACATTTATTTTATACGCGACTTTCAATTCCAAGCAGCGTGCTTGTGATTTTAACGAGCGATGGAATCGCCGACCGCGAATCCGGCTCGTAAACTTTACGCTGGGACGTAAAACGGGACGATGGAAAACTATTGTCATTCTAGGTATCGAGTTGACGTGTCCGTTTCCGGAATATCGGGACATTTTCACTGTTTCCCATCGTATTCTTCTCCTCTCTTTTCTCACGATGAATTAAATAACTGTTTCAAGTATTATGTTATTAAAAACAAATCCTCAATAAATCAATATATGTATGCTGTAGAGTCAATATATAATTGAACAGAAATTTAAAATACTCACTAAAATTGATTTGATCGATTACTCCGATAAACAAGCGGAAAACAGTAATCAAGTAGAATTAAGATTTATAACGAAGTTTTGTAAAATACATGCGGCACGCAAAAATGACTTGCATAAATTCTTATCTAAAAGCCAAACGTTTTCATGTAATGGTTAGCATTTATAGTTTTATCGTCGGAATGATCGGAATAATCTAGATGCACATTAATTTGACTGTATGCAATTACTGCGAAACATAGCAGATAAAAATAAATTCTTGTTATCCGATGAAATGTTTTTGTGTACTAAACTAGCAATTATTATTTTTATCGCTGAGATCAGAATACAATCTAGATGCATACGCAATCTAAGTTCGCGTATAATTGCAGCGGCGAGAAAAACAGTGTATGTATCAATCCTTATCTTTAGATATAATCCGCTCTTATAACACCGCATACGTAATTGTGAATTTGCTTTAAAAATTGAAATGCTTGCTTGGCCAGTAACGAGCAATTAATATTAAATTAACAGATCGGTAAAAAAGCTATTAACTGCGCTTCATCGACACTTGATAATAATATCGTAGAATTGTGAACGAAGTAAAATAAGGGGATTTCGACAACGTTATAGTTTTAATTTAAAGCTGGATAACGCGTAAAACAGTTCACGGGTCAGTACTTTAACCTTTTAATTTACTTAATTTCCATTTAATCCAATCCGCTGCACTAATCCCGCTTAGTTCCGTAAGTGTTCTATCGCGCTTCGCAGGGAACAGTTTTAACTCTATGCTGTTCGTTACTTTTTATTTCTTTCATATTTTGCAAATCGTTTTTAATCCCCAACGCGATATTCATAATAATGAATACAGTATTGTAACAATTATATTTCAAATATTAAATAAGCTCTAAGTCCAATGCTTCAATTTGATGACGATTAAAATAAGTTTTCAAATGAAATGCAAAATCGTTCCATAAGCACAAGAATTAATCGTTGTATAAAAAAAGATAATTTCCTGTATAAAAAAAGAGATCATTTCTTCCGTTAGTTTGCAATGTAACAGCGAAAACTGAAGATTCACCAGCTCGCCGATTTCTCTGCGTACACTCGGGAACAAACCAAGCAGTTTGAAATTTCGAACACACAGAGAAGTCCCCCAAGTGCCTGCGGCTGCATTCCAGCAGCGGAGCATGGAATTGAGCTCTGTAAGTAATTACGATAATTACTGTAATTGCATCTTTCGGGATATTCATACGGCGGATTTTCGATCCGGTTGTCACCGACACAAACGCTGGGGTCGTACGTAGGAATGGATCGTCGAAGCATCAATCACACGTGAATAGTAGATCGCACGCGTGAGCGGGACGGCACGCTAATTACTGTGCCAACGTCAACAAATTTTCACGGCCTCCGTTAATTACGCTAATGACTCGCGTTCAGCTGAAACGTACAGGCATTAATTGAAAGCAAATGTAACTGTACTTTATCGCGTTTTAAACGCGCTCCGATGCTACGAACGGTGAATTCCCAAGGACCCTTTATCGATTCCATGAGGCACGGTTTACCGGTGTTCTTCAACCTATAATTTCATCCTGACTTTAACTGTAGAAGATATTTAAATTAAAGAAAACACTTATTGAAATTTATCACAGTAAATTCTTTGTGTGAATGTCGAGCATGAAGTAACGTAGAATAGTTGGTCGAAGATTAGAACGGAGGATCAACGAGACAGTGCCATGTCAGTTGACACGGAGTGCTAATAAATATACTGGTGGTATTTCTAGTAATAGCTGGTATTTTCAGTAGATTTGTATGTACCGCGTATAAAAAGCAAAGGTGGCGTTTCAAGAGAGAAAGAAAAACAGTGTCCGATAAAACCGCACATATTTCACAACAATCTCTCTCCATTTAAGTTGAGTTCCTTTAAATTGGACCAGTCATGGCCCTCTTTTACCAAGGATTATCAAGACTTTACGGTGACCTACATTTAGGGCATACCATTGAAATCAAGTCTTTCACATCATGAAAGGAAAGGTTTATTAGAAAGCTTTTTAGAGTTATGTTTTTTTCATCACGTAGTTTCGATTATCTTTAATTCTTAAATGTGAAAAAGAAATACTAATACTTTTACAATTTTTCCATGAAAAATAAGACAGTTAGACAACTCTAATGACAAAGTCTAATCGTAATGGAAATTACGTATAGCATATAGATATGAATGCATATACTTTGCGTACTTTGCATAGCGATATTTGGAGTGGAACTAAATAGAACATGAAAGCATTTTGCTAAGTACACGACGAGTACTTAAAAATAAAATGCACACTCCGCAGCGAGAGAAGTGCTACGTTAAATATGCAAGCACTTCGAAGACTACAAGTAATCTCAGTATCGAAGAACACGTGCAGTATATATTAATATATTTGAAGCTTTTCGTTGCCTAAGAACAAATCCTTGTTACTCCGTTAAATTTAGCCGGATTTAAGGAAAACGCTTATGACATAAGAGCGAATCCTATCATCCTCGAATTTAGTTTGTAATTAGAGGTGCCGTGAGCCAAATTTCAACGCCCCTATTACACTATTCCTGCGTAGGTTAATAATTATCGCCTTAACTCCGGTTCAACTACTTCAAATTACTGCGTACCAATCTCCTAATGAATGAGACTTTAAAATTAGTTCTCTGCCTACAATTAATATCTTGCGTATAAAGGGGCAATTTTGTGCGAACATATCCCTATCTCTGAATCTTTTCATAACTTGAAATCATAATTATATCAAGCAGAGCTATGTGTTACGATCATAAAATCAATTAATTTGAATCTAAAAATGTTTCAAGGTACTATCACCCCTGTGATAAATTGTAAGAGGAAAGTGAAGATAAAAAGATGGGGTTCATGTATTAAACGAATTTCGATTCAATAAATTCATATTCTATACGTGTACCCTTGCATCCATATTTCATCTAAATGCCACAAGTGTACTTCGAGACAGTTATTGCTCCACTAGACTTCATTACAGAATGCTGCAACCGAGTTTCTTCGGAGATTTGTTTATCCCCTGGTTATTACGGGTCAGGATGAAAGACGTACGTGACGAGCGTGCAGCAAGTTACGAGAAGGTAATTGCAATCTTTTGTTAGTTGTTTCGCGAACAAGAAGCCGGAGAAAATACAATTCACGTATCGAACTTACTTTCCTCTTACATTTATTTTATACGCGACTTTCAATTCCAAGCAGCGTGCTTGTGATTTTAACGAGCGATGGAATCGCCGACCGCGAATCCGGCTCGTAAACTTTACGCTGGGACGTAAAACGGGACGATGGAAAACTATTGTCATTCTAGGTATCGAGTTGACGTGTCCGTTTCCGGAATATCGGGACATTTTCACTGTCTCCCATCGTATTCTTCTCCTCTCTTTTCTCACGATGAATTAAATAACTGTTTCAAGTATTATGTTATTAAAAACAAATCCTCAATAAATCAATATATGTATGCTGTAGAGTCAATATATACTTGAACAGAAATTTAAAATACTCACTAAAATTGATTTGATCGATTACTCCGATAAACAAGCGGAAAACAGTAATCAAGTAGAATTAAGATTTATAACGAAGTTTTGTAAAATACATGCGGCACGCAAAAATGACTTGCATAAATTCTTATCTAAAAGCCAAACGTTTTCATGTAATGGTTAGCATTTATAGTTTTATCGTCGGAATGATCGGAATAATCTAGATGCACATTAATTTGACTGTATGCAATTACTGCGAAACATAGCAGATAAAAATAAATTCTTGTTATCCGATGAAATGTTTTTGTGTACTAAACTAGCAATTATTATTTTTATCGCTGGATCAGAATACAATCTAGATGCATACGCAATCTAAGTTCGCGTATAATTGCAGCGGCGAGAAAAACAGTGTATGTATCAATCCTTATCTTTAGATATAATCCGCTCTTATAACACCGCATACGTAATTGTGAATTTGCTTTAAAAATTGAAATGCTTGCTTGGCCAGTAACGAGCAATTAATATTAAATTAACAGATCGGTAAAAAAGCTATTAACTGCGCTTCATCGACACTTGATAATAATATCGTAGAATTGTGAACGAAGTAAAATAAGGGGATTTCGACAACGTTATAGTTTTAATTTAAAGCTGGATAACGCGTAAAACAGTTCACGGGTCAGTACTTTAACCTTTTAATTTACTTAATTTCCATTTAATCCAATCCGCTGCACTAATCCCGCTTAGTTCCGTAAGTGTTCTATCGCGCTTCGCAGGGAACAGTTTTAACTCTATGCTGTTCGTTACTTTTTACTTCTTTCATATTTTGCAAATCGTTTTTAATCCCCAACGCTATATTCATAATAATGAATACAGTATTGTAACAATTATATTTCAAATATTAAATAAGCTCTAAGTCCAATGCTTCAATTTGATGACGATTAAAATAAGTTTTCAAATGAAATGCAAAATCGTTCCATAAGCACAAGAATTAATCGTTGTATAAAAAAAGATAATTTCCTGTATAAAAAAAGAGATCATTTCTTCCGTTAGTTTGCAATGTAACAGCGAAAACTGAAGATTCACCAGCTCGCCGATTTCTCTGCGTACACTCGGGAACAAACCAAGCAGTTTGAAATTTCGAACACACAGAGAAGTCCCCCAAGTGCCTGCGGCTGCATTCCAGCAGCGGAGCATGGAATTGAGCTCTGTAAGTAATTACGATAATTACTGTAATTGCATCTTTCGGGATATTCATACGGCGGATTTTCGATCCGGTTGTCACCGACACAAACGCTGGGGTCGTACGTAGGAATGGATCGTCGAAGCATCAATCACACGTGAATAGTAGATCGCACGCGTGAGCGGGACGGCACGCTAATTACTGTGCCAACGTCAACAAATTTTCACGGCCTCCGTTAATTACGCTAATGACTCGCGTTCAGCTGAAACGTACAGGCATTAATTGAAAGCAAATGTAACTGTACTTTATCGCGTTTTAAACGCGCTCCGATGCTACGAACGGTGAATTCCCAAGGACCCTTTATCGATTCCATGAGGCACGGTTTACCGGTGTTCTTCAACCTATAATTTCATCCTGACTTTAACTGTAGAAGATATTTATATACTCTGCGCGTCTATTTGATTTATTTACAAGTATTTAATTGAATCTTTACGCTTGACGATGCAGTGTCATTTCTTGTTAAAAATCTCTTCTGTTAAGGGATTGAGGTGGTCACCTGATCTTTCGAATACTTTTGACTTTTGTATAAGGAAATCATTAAAACCGAGGGTCTATCTTCTTTAACTATAGAAGGTATTTATATACTCTGCGCGTCTATTTGATTTATTTACAAGTATTTAATTGAATCTTTATGCTTGACGATGCAGTGTCATTTCTTGTTAAAAATCTCTTCTGTTAAGGGGTTGAGATGGTCACCAGATCTTTCGAATACTTTTAACTTTCGTACAAGGAAATCATTGAAACCGAGGGTCTATTTTACTTATATCTTTAGATTTAATGAAAACTGTTCTCTAGACAAAAGGAAAGCCGATTTGGAGGCTCATCTCTCCTCATGGTCTCTGTTTGCGCGACTGTGATCGGTCGGTTCGCGAGTAAAAAGCTCTCGAGTTCTCGGATCCGGCTGTGAAGCTCGCGCGCGTGTGATCGACAGATCATAGAGACCCGTCCAGTGACCGAGTGGCATTCAACGCGGGCTCCATGCCTTCGGTGTCAGCGACGAGGTTCGACACTCGCGGCACAAGATTCTAGAGGATCGAGTGAACCGGTCCGTGACAGCCAGCGAGACCACTGTTTTCGACAAAGCCTGCTCTTGACAAAGACCGTTTGTCACGCGTACGGATGATCCATTATACGCAGTTTACGCGCCGGCGGCACACGCGTTCTGCTTTCCTTCAGACGGGGAATTCGTGTCAATCTAAACGAGTTCATTTAATCCCACCCGTTCCTTTAACCGCGGCACGCCTTTGATTAAGCGATAATCACGTTGCGAAGTACTCGTGCCAACCGTTTGAACGTATCACGTTCTTGCTTAGCGCAAAGGAGTCCGAACACATTTTATCCTGTTGCATAAATAAGAAAGGGGAACACAGCGTTATTAATAAAATATTTCCGCTACTACATATTTCACGGCCTGCCTGATGTCGCATTTCAGAAATCTTATATCCTTCGGAACCGCAAACCTTTAAAACGGCTCAATAAAATTCATACTTCGTTGCTGTGTCCCGGCGTCTAAAGTTATTCGTAAGCAGAACGGGCGTGGACATAGGGCAGTAAAAATAGCGTCGAGTATCATGCTGTAAGGAAAGTGAAGTTTGCATAGGAAGTTCGTTCCGGATCGTAAAGGTTAATAACGCCAATATCCGAGAGGCGTGTGCTTGAACTCCTTTATAGCCATCCATTTCGTACTCTTTCAAACCTTTCGTCCGCGATGTTTCCGTTTTTTGTTTCATTCTTTTCGTTTTACGATACGGTTCTCCAGGACCGCGTTTACATTGGTTTCATAACGAACGTGACGGAGGCGCATGCCGGTCACGGATCTCTGGGTGGCGGAACAGGGCAGCCTGCAGAATTAATTAGCACATTGGTTCATGCCGGCGCATACCTCCCGAGTCTATTATGCTGCGATTGTTACAGACAATATTTCCTGCATTATTGCGTGCGTACCACCCGGAGGATCAAAATTGACGTTAACGTTACGAGTTTTCTGTTGCTACCCGCGTTTATGCAATTAATTCCTGAACCGCCAGATGCTTCGGAATATTAACTGGGGATGATTATGAATTTCCCGAATTATTGTTATATTTCGGACATGCCTGCTCTGTATTCCTATCGCTGGCATCATACCGTGAAATGTGTTATGTCCGTGGCTTACTGCGAACGGTGCCGATATTATACATATGCGCAAATAATAATGAACCTTCAGCTTTCGCCGAAATTATTTAACCCTTCCCACTCGAAGAATTTTTTCACAAATATTTCGTGAGTTTCTTACATGCAAATCAATGTAATCAAAAATTATTAATAATTTTCTCTTTCTGCATTTCTTAAATCAATGCATACATGAATTTTATAATAATTAAGTTTAATCCTTCGACTTACAATGACCTCTGGGAGGTGTCATTCGCTTTAAGTTAAATTCGTACAAATTCCGTTTTATTTGTAAGTTAAAAGGTTAAAATCTCATTTCGGTAACTCATTCTCGGATAAACCTTACCATTAACACTTTAACTTACAAATAA
>SHCU01000171.1:72853-89338 GCA_004307685.1 Ceratina australensis | reverse complement strand
TGCTATCTCTGATAATTTTATCATTTCTATCTTTGCTCGGTTACTCCAAAGTTTTATGAAATTTTTCTATCATTCTTCGTTATTTTTAAAAAAAAAGGAAACGAACATGTTTTTTGAATGAAAGGTTCTCTCGCCACATGTAATTTCATGTGGCGATCCTTCGAGACTTGACACTATCTTTAAAATATTTCGCTCACCTGTAAATTTTTAATGGCGTCCCTGAGCTGATCGTCAGTCCGAAGGTTTCCGGTCTCCATATCCGTTTGGGGTAGATATCCAAACTTCATGAGATAATTTTGCTAGAATAGAAAAAAGATAAAAACGCTATAGCATGAGCTTTCACGATAAATCAGACGACAAATAAAATGTAATAGTATTTGAAGACGTAATAAGCCATGACATTATTAAAATACAATTTCAAATATATAACTACAATGATGTAGCGTACTACTTCATTTCATTCAATTTTACTTTGTAATAAATCTATCTCGCTTCATCTTGCAACCACAGCAAGCTCAGTTACAATTCTCCGGCACTCGACGAAGTCGTTTTGATAAGAGGAATTCTTATCAAATTTCGTCTAGCATCCGAAAATAATATTTCAACATTCTGCTAGAGAGACCTAAATTCGCCCACGGACTCGTATCGCGAGAAGATTACAAGATGCGAGATAACCGAAAGTAGGTATACTATGTACTAACATAGTTCCACCGGAAGAGGATATGTAGAAACGCTGAACATGTGAATCAGTATAGAATATCATTTGAAATTATCTTCTATTTCTCAGAATTAAAAAAAAATTAATCTCATGAAACATATGAGTATGAAACAACAGTGTTCAATTAATGAACACAGTGATGTAAATTTTCGTATTAAATTAATGTTATAATGATAAGTAGTTCTTTGAAACTATACAAAATGGTCGATACACTCAAATGTATGCAGTTAGCGAGCAGTGTGTAAAAAATAAAATGAAAGAAGGAATCAGTACAGAGGTGGCATGAGTAATGCAAACATGCAGGGCATCAAACTGGCATTTATCTCAGTGCGCTAACAGGAAATGCAAATGGGAGTGCAAGGAGGTCAGTAGGTGCTTTTGAATAGTTTGTTGAGTTATGCAGCCGCCTCACATAAGCTTATTGCAAGGAGCAGGCCTGGTACGGTACTGGCTTTAGTTTAGTAGGAGATAAGTCCTCCGCACCTGAAGCATGGTTCCCTAAGTTCCGGCTTAATTCTATTCCTGCGAATTTATGACTCGGCGCTAAGAAACGAAGCTTCGAACTCCGCGCTATGTCCCGCCTTGTTTATTCCTTCGCAAATAAATTCTCCGAACAGAATGCTTTTTATTTCTTCTTCTCTGCTCGAACTATTTTATTCCAAAAAGGGCGAGAGAACTCGTTCGTAAGAAATAAAATATATAAAAAAAGAAAAATTAAGATTTGAGAAGGATGTAACTTTGAAAATCACTCACAACTCTTTCAACTGTTTTACTAAATTATTGAAAACATCGTCTCTCAAATGCTTTCTTTGAAAATCAATAATTTTTCATGATAATGCCAGATCAATAATATACTGATCTAGAGAAACTCTAGTGTAAAATCTAGAATAAAATCTTCTTTTAAGAGATAGTGGGTGGACGCAGAAAATGGTTTCGCTTTCCATGATTTCTGTCCCTGTATCTGTCATAAGCATAGAGTAGATAGAACGAGAATGAGATAGGATTGAAACATCTGTCTGCATAGGTTTCTTAAGCACATTTCCTTTTTGGTGCACTCACGCCAGTAAGAACGGGATATTTTTCTTGGTGCGCACGGTTATGAATAGAAAAATACAGTTTCGCGAGAGCGTGGAAATAGCACGGCGAGGAAAGTTCGTGAAAATTGCTGCATATTTTTCGGAACGAAATTCATATTCTACATTTCTACAATATTCTACGTTGTTACTTCTACACGGAGTGATGTCAAAGAAATCAAAAAAGTTAAATTTAAAATTTGTGCATTTACAAAAGATGTGAACAATGCGTGTAATATACGAAAATAGCATGAACATCGCAATGCTTAATTTCTATAAGCCTAATATAGGCATCGAGCGGATGAACATCAGCATTGTTCCTCGACCCTTCACGTTCAGAACCGGTTGCACGCGGCTTCGGCGACTATGTTAGCGGTTGCATTACCATTTAAGGAGCATAATACATCGAGGAATTTAATCGGATCGACTGCAAACCTGACAATATTCTATTTCTACGTTTAGTAAATAGTATTTATCAAATAGATACTTCGAACTAAATTATCTACGAATAAAAACGAGTCATCGTAACATATTCATAAAACTGTGTCACCTAACTTCAACCATGTTTTGTAAAAAAAAAGAAGGCGATGAAAAGCCAACTGTGGTTTGAGATAGAGCGGCAGCGAACACGCAGTGGTGTGAAACGCGGTCTTATCAGAATGTCAGAACGGCGCGTTCCGATCTTGGTGATCCATCAAAAGGGATCCCGAATCCTTCAAAGGAAGCAGTGATTCTGCTCGTCGTTTGAAAGGAAGCTGCCTGCGTGGGATTACGATTATGACGGTAACAAAGCTTCCGCGTGTTCGCTTGGTTCGTCAAAGCCGCCACGACGAGAAAGGAAAATCTCAATGGAAAATCTGATCGTCGGAAGAGGTCGTTCCGCGGGTCCAATCTTTCTCCATCATCATCGTCATGTCCCAAGGATTCTACGGCTACCTGATAAATTTCTCGAGTATACTATGTATCATTATTATAAACTCAATCAAAAATTCATCGCAAACGTTACATTGGAACGAGTTAGAATAACGAATTTTGTTAAGAGAGAAGAGTCTCATATAAAACTATAGCTTAATCCACGAATGATTTGGGATCAACCCGAGGGAAATAATAATCGAGGTGCATCGCCGCGAAATGTAATTAGCCGACAACGCGAGGGGCACGAAAAAAGACAGGGGACAAGAAACAAACCGTGAAATAACATCAACGACACTCCGCACTCAGAAGAACAATTGCTCCATTCATCTTCGTTTCTCCTTTTTCGCAAGACCATTCACCGTGGTGGATCTTGGCATGTTTTGCGGCGCGGCGCGAAGGAAGCGGACAATTCGAATGAAGAAAGAAAACGCGTGAGGAATGAAAATAGAGAAGGAAAATAACGTGTGCCATTTATTCTTAAAGCTCCGCATCCACTTGTATCGTATCCTCGCGCATCGTTGCGCATCATACCTGCACGTATGCCGTGTACAACAATTTTTCATATGTCTTGTGATACATTACGAAATACACAGGAGGCCGAATCTGTTAAAAGTACTTTGTAAAAATGAGGAAGGAAGTATTGTAAAATAGAGGAATACAATACAATATGAAGATACAAGGAAGTATTGTATTAATTCAATGAATTCGATCCAAAGATTCAATCGATTCAATTCATCAAAAACCAAATCAGTTATTTCCTATACATTTGAAAGTAAAATATCTAGGCAACATTTGTCCGTTTGTAATAATGATACGAGTGGACGGTCAGCTTCATACTGTACATATTGTAGTAGCAGGCCACGGGAATGTTTATCGTATACAGATCAGTTTAGCATGAATGGTAACCATACCTTTTGCAAAGCCATCCTACCGTGTACATGTTCCACGTCGTCAATTACACGCAACAGTGCAAACATCATCGGCAGTATCATCTTCGACAGCCATGACCGAGTTCCATTTCCCAC
The DNA here is from genome assembly GCA_004307685.1 of Ceratina australensis. Lineage (NCBI taxonomy): Eukaryota > Metazoa > Arthropoda > Insecta > Hymenoptera > Apidae > Ceratina > Ceratina australensis. The sequence continues at coordinate 85,607 of SHCU01000171.1, read as the reverse complement.
GGCTTTTTCGCGCTTTACCCCTACAATCGACAGCTACTTCGCGAAAGAATTTACTCTTACCGACTCGTATTTGTAACGACTCCTACATGAATGGATGAACCGTTGGAAATATCTCTCGTGTATCGCGATACGCGTTATTAAAGAAAATTGCGAAACAAGTTTACTACTTCTTCATTTCTGATTTGTAGGAGCCTCCGCAAAGATCGTGAAATAGAATCGCTCGTCCTTCGAGCGGGAAGTATGAAGGTAAACGGTGTAGATTATACGAGCGAGACAAGAAGATGCTGAAGGTTATTCTATGACCAATTCAGACAATCATTTATATAGAAAAAATTGTTTTTAATATACACGCGAATGGTACTAATGAGGAACAAAAAAAAAGAAGTATACTCGAGTGGAATCTGTAGGCAATCGAACACGTTTCTCGCAGTTGTATCAGCAAGCCGTAGTTTCTCGAATTAAAGTCTTTTAACGAGGGTCATTCCGATCGAGCGAACCGAACACTTGACCTCGTTGACCCGATTTCCGGTTTGCCCGCGTCCTTGCTGACTGTTCATCTGCTGCTTCCCGAAGATAAGCCACGAAAAAGAACAACGAAATTCTCAAGCCTATACAAACAATTAACTTCTCTTAGACCTCGCGCATTTCTATACGATTGACACGATCCAACTTCGGTCAATTCCGAATAGAAAAACTATTCCTCAATTTCTGCGTGCAAAACGAAACGTGCAAAAAGAAATTCTTTGACAACTGACTAATCGGGTTGAACAAGCGAGTACAAACGAGGCGAACAGTAAAAGTGCAAATATCGTGGCCGCGAGAGACAGTTTCGTATTGCGAAAGCGCGTATCCGATTAAACGTTGAGGTAATTAGACTGGACGAAACTGGGCTTAATTGAAGAGCAGGCGACAGCTAACTGGGAGACATTGCAACGGTCCATTGTGCCCGGGGTCTAGAGTCCTCGAAAGCTCTCGCGAGTACGTTCTAGCTCTTCGACCCGCTATAATACACCCTTTCACCCTCCCGGGTCCTGTCCAGCCGTTCCGGTCTAACCTACTAACTGGCCTTCTCCACCCGACCCGTTAACAGCAGTTAGCTCTAGCCCTGAGACAAACTTGGCCAAACCTCTGCTGGATGTATACATGTGTATCCACGCAACGTACCGTCGCACCGGGTTAAATGGTAATTAACTACTAACACTGTGACTGCGCCGGTGGATACTTTCCACGTCGAAGATTAACTACGTTTACAGTCTCCACCCAAGTTTACCAACACCTTTTTCATACTGTCGAGATCTTGTCTCTTCCCGACCAACGTTTGCCGATACTTCTAATTAATTAACAGACTTATCGCGTATAAATACATATAACACTTTTGAGCTACACTTTAAGTGGTTAGACGAGATTACTTTATTCCAAAATCCTGTTGAAAGCAAGTCANTCTTCCCGACCAACGTTTGCCGATACTTCTAATTAATTAACAGACTTATCGCGTATATCGCGTATAATACATATAACACTTTTGAGCTACACTTTAGGTATTTAGACGAGATTACTTTATTCCAAAATTCTCTCGAAAGCAAGTCATAGGAGTAACTAAGAAAGAGAGAGAGAGAAACGGCAAATTGAATTTTGTTTTTCCCTCACGAAGTTCTGTTATTCCCGCGTTCGCCGTTATTCCGAACACGTCCCGTTTTCCATAGGCCATTTGATGGAACCCTAAACGTCTTGCGTAACCGGAAGCCGCTCAACGGAATCGACGGCGGATATCGGAATCCATGACCGCAATGCAAATTGTACGACTCGATTCGACAAATTCTGCATCACCGAACGGGATTTGCGAGTAACAAACTTACGACCGAAACAAATTGTTAATATTCACGTCCTATGCAAATATATATATTATACTTTCTGCGACTTCTTATTTTTATTATCGCATCGTGCATCGTTCGATAGTTGTAAGTTTGTTCCGATTTAAGCGCCATTGAGACCATTCATGTAATGATTCCCGAGCTCGAAACCGCAAGTGCAATTTTCTTCCCGCCACCAACCAGTGCAACGCGATACGGCACGAGAGACGTGACTGAATCGGACAACTAATTAGCAATCTCGAGACCGGTGAACCCGGCTGGGCACGCGTTTACCAGACAGTTACCACTTATCCAGATTACACCACATATTGATTTTAAATATTGGATGGTTGCAAAATATTTTGACTTTTTATGGACTGGATTAAACGCGAGTCTGATACTAAATTCTTGTTTAATACTTATATCGTATTATTGATAAGAACTGAACGTTTCGTATTTTCATGTTCATCGTGAAATTGTTTTATATTTGATTATATCAAATGACCGAGGAATTTATTTTTAATAACGCAATACGCTATACTGTTTGTCTAAACGGTTAACTATTTTAAAAGGTTCGTTATAATATGAACTCAATGCAAATGTTGTTCAAGGCAGGAGGAAACTAATATCCTAAAAGCTGCAGAAAAATTGTATGGTAAGTTATTCGAGACACGCGTCGTTAGTCCTCTCGGAATTCCGGAAAACTTCCGTTACCTTCCGTCGAAACATCACCGACGCTATTAATAAATCTTCATGGCAATCGATTAAAAATTCATCAGCCAACCCAATCTCTAACCGACGAAATAGTAAAAAGAAGGAAGCAAGAAAGACGCGAACTTCCTCGGATCTCCACTTGCATCATTTCCTCGCATCGTATCATCATTGCATATCTACACGATTCATTGTAACGTTATATTGTGAGTCTATAATAGGATTAAATGTTGGAAGAACATGAGTCTTCAAGTACAAATGGGGAAAGGGCAATGAATTATTGAAGGAGACATTTTTTAATTTAGTCATTCAAGGTTATTAAAAGATAATGCTATTGTTTGACTCATCATCCTCCTTTCCCGAACAATCTCTTTGTTTCTCAACAACAAATGACGCGTACGCACGTGTTCGTATATATATGTAACGATTTTGCAGTGATCGCACAGTAATCTGAAAAATCTGAGAAACTACACTTGCGTACCGCTCGTAATGAAACAATGTAATATACAAGAAAAACAAGACAGTTCCTCAATGGAGTATCGTGTTAAGGCAGATCAGTCATAAATACAAAAACACCGAAAACACGTTTAACGATAAATCCGCTGAAGCAATTACTTAGTTGCTCAGTCCATCGAACTAGTGCAATATTCTGTTCATCGTCCATTTCCACTCAATTTAATACTATCACATGCGGCGAGACCCACGATGATTCAATTACACAAAATAGTTTGCTACATGTCCACGCGATGTATAAAATACAATTACCAATAAGAATCAGTTCATTGCAAGACTGTAAAGCTAATAATTTACATTATCAGAAAGAGACTTAATAATTTTTAAGCCCAGAGGTAAACCGGATAAAAACAAATTTCTTACTGTGCTTTTCTCAAGTGCCGATGCGATGATACATGTTTCACGAATGAGGAAAAGGTGCCTGATGTTCGAGCACAGCGATCGAGATCAACATTTTGAGGCGGCCAGCATTCGAAATCGCGGTTATGGCCTCGTATCGTTGACCGCTAACCGAAATTCACGTGTATGCAAGGCCGGACTGCAGGTTGCACGAAACCGCGATGCGAGATTTATTGTCGACCATTCATTTCATCCTGTTATACGTATACACCACCGTGCCCAGGTTCGGTAATGTCAGGCAGGAACGTTTCCGGAATGAAATGAGAAATTTCCGCCGGCTCGACGAAAGATAAGTATCGATTAGTACCCACGCAACTAACTATACAACAGCCGGACGGGTCCGTTCATCTATCTATCCTATCGCGTAACACCCCGCGGAGAAAACAATAAACAGCACACGGCGCGGCGCGGTGCGATGAAAATAAAAAAAAAAAAGAAAAAAACAGAAGGAAGAAGCAAACAAGGAAGAAATACGACATACTCTCCGATCGACACGGCGATGTTAAAGTAGGTAGAAGTGAGGAATGGCAGATTTCTCGTAGAAATTTACGATCCCGTGTAACGATGAAAAATGTTCACGACTGGCATCCGTCGGGTAACCGACTACTTTCAGAGCGTTTATTTCCCGCGCACGCGGTCGCTTATTTTGTTTAAATTTTACATTGAACGTGACCCGATGAAATTTACGTGAATCGTCGCTATGGGGAATCTCGCGATTGATGAATTTTCGATGCCGATTTAAAATGCGAAAACTGGCCTCGAAGTTGCTGATCTCCATTTCAAAATTATCGATTAGATTCGAATTGTATTTGCAAGCTAACTACGTTTCAATCCGAAACGATTCTAATTTATCGCCTATCGATTGTTTGTCGTTGCAGAGATTCAACAATTCGTAATGAATAATATCTCAATAAACGTGGTACGCATCATTCGCGAGCATAAATCAAATACGCGGAATGACTAACGAAAGTACGTGTACCAGTACATAATAGATGGTATCATCAAACGAGGTGATGAAAAAAAACCTATAAAACGGAATCGAATGGTTTCAGGTTCTCATAAATCCCTATGGCGGCGTTGTAAATTTTACCGCACGAAATATTTCGTTGGAAAATCCACCGAATAAAATGTAGGTGTAAAATGGAAGGTGATCCTTATGTGAACATGTGCAATTTTTATTATCTCCAAAAAATATTAGTGTGTACGAATTTATACGTACAATATTCATATCAAAACTTTTATAAATTTATTATTATATCTTTTGTTAAAATCGTGTGTGTAACGCGAAAATGGGAAGGTTGGGCGGAAAAAGGAGTAAATGCACGAGAATTGAGCTCTAAAAATTTCTTTGGTAAATTCTAAAGTGCCGAGAAAGTTTAAATAGCTACTGTCACGTCATTTCGTCTAACTGATGACTGTTTCTCAAACGGATTTACGGACAGTTTGGAGAAATTGATTGTCCCACTCCATCGTGAACAAAAAAAATGATATTGCTTTATCAAATCATAAACGCTATACTTCTTCGCAACTGCAGATAAAAATAGAAGAAATGACAACTTAGATTTATGGGAAGCTTCACGTAACAGAACATTTATATGTTCAAAGAAGATTAATACCCTCTTGTATATATATACGTACGTTAATTTCGTTGTGTCACTGTTATGTTCTCGTCTATACCAGATCACTACTGCACTAGTAAGTGAATGCCAATGAATGAAACTAATTTTATTAATGAATGAAAGTATTTGTTTAGATCAGTGAGCTCAACGATTTTTAGAATGACATTTAGAGATATGATGATTTCAGAAGGACCATTATTTCAATTTCTTATACCGACAAATTTATATGTACATACATAATATATGATACGTATCACCTTAATCACGTTCCGACTCTCAGGACACGGGAATCCGAACAATAACGACAATTCGGAAAAGTCCGTAGGAAGAGGGTTTAACTGGCATAAGCCAACCCAGACGAAGGGATGCCGGAAAAGATAAAGAAGAAACTCGGAAGTAGGGGCAGGGTAGGAAAACAGGAGTTGTCCTGTTGAGGAGGAAATCCTCGGAGACGAGGGTGCGCCGACCACACCCACGCCCTGTCATTTGGTACGCATAAACGCATTCGCTTTACCGAGCGTAATTTTCCTAAATTCGTTCTTTTTAAGGAGATTTCATAGATACACGTGACGAACGCAGAATTGAAATCATTACACTTTCTGCATACTCAATTTTTCTATAAAGGCGTCAATCTTAGATCGAATTTATGATGTAAGTCCGTATATAACTATTAAAGACTAAAATTAAGTAGAAGAAAAATTATGTAGAAATAAATAGATTTTAATTGTGGACTGAATCTGATTAACTGTTCGTGCAAAGTAAATACCTGGAATGCGATCTGATAAACAGAATTGCTACGGGTAGTAACTGAAGCAGAAATAAAAGGTAATCGAAGGCAATGACATGCAAAGTTGCGTGTATACACAACCGGACACAGCGTCCAGACAATCGAAAATCAATCTGTCTGCCACGGAAAGTGGTTCTTAGAATGAGTCAGACCAAGTATGTGCTGCGTTATGTATTTACAACCCCCCGAACCGAAGAGACATATAACATCCTATTCCATTGATTTTGTGGGGTAGCAGATTACATTTGGAACGAGTTCCTTAATTAAGTAAAATAGTTCAGCGAAACAGCTGTATGTATTATTTATAAACCGTATACTGCCATTCAAAATTACATTAATAACATCATTTGAAATGGAATGAAATTCTACGTTTCAGAATTAATATAATATTATTCCTGATATAAATGTGAATAAATAATCCTTAACATTAATATTATAAATATTAATGTTCGTAGTAGAATTACAACAAAATTCCAAGCGAAACACCACCCTAGTTAGCATTTCGAATTAGCTCTTAATTACAGTTTGTACAATTTACAAGTTAAATGTTCCGGATGAGTAAGACATTACGAAGTATGGTTTAATGATTTAAACTACCGTACTTGTAGCATGAAACTGCATCATGAAAAGACTGTAACTATGTTCTAGAACGAAAAAAACAAGAACCTAATTAACAGACAACTTGAAATGAAAGGCAAGTCTGAGCGTTAGTGAGCACGTAAGTAGTTAAGGGATGCTCGCAGGAAAGTTAATAGAAATGTTAATCAGATCTGAAAGTTTTCCCACGGAAAGCTCGCCAAGCGGCTTGCAAACAAAGTGTCTTCGTAAGACCAAAGAAATACCGGAGATCCTTTCAACAGAATTAGTCATTTCTATGCTCTTCATACAGAGTTACATGTTCTATTCTCAAAATCTTCACTAAATTGCCCCCGTTGCCAGGAGTACAAAGCTTAAATACATTTTATTATAGATCAGTTTACCAAAGAACTGCATCAATCTCAAATATAATATTTTATATGCAATATGTTTTTATGATGCAATAAATTTTTACAAACACCCTGACGTCAAATTATTTCTCGATCACAGCAGAACGATTATTTATTTAACCTCGTTTGTGGTTATCTACGACTCTTAGAGTCTTGTGAAAAATTGAATTTCGTGTTATCATGTGTCAAGATGAATCAAATCAAAGAAAAGTTCAGTGTTAGCAGTAGAGTGAACGATTTTTTTAATCATATCGTATTTATAATGATTCATTCTGATTCACATTCTGATTCATTTGCATGCAGATGCTCGCATAGTAATAATTAATTAAATCAGTAATTACTTGATAGAAGCATTTTTCCTAGCGAGTTGTCTCTTTAAATCTCGCTTCTCTGAGCTCTTAAACTGGGACATATTAATACAATAATTAAATGCACGTAGATTAATATAACTTCTCTTATACAAAAAAATCGTAAGAAAAAATATATTTTATTTTAAAGAGCCGCACAAGTCGCAGATCGAGAAATAGTTTGAAGAATTTCCAAGACCGTAACGTAACCAAGAATGCACGGCTGGCCTAGATACAGCCTCGTCTTTCAACAACAACGCGGCTATCTTCTTAAGATAATGCACGCCGTTCGCGAGTTACGACTCGGCAAACAATCGCACGGCGTCCGGACGTTCATCGATCCGTGCAAACAATCGCGAAACGAGATCCATCCGAGGGGATGACTCGTCTCTGCTAGATGGTACACAGCACACGTTTACGTGACCGGTATACAGTACCGGAGCGCCGTGACGCGTGTCGTATCTCAGCTTCGGAATCGATGTAAGCTTTTCCAGCGGCAACAATCGCGCCGCGGAAAAGATTAATCGTTGGGAACGTACCGCGCGCGCCACTTCACTGGTTCGCGGTTTCGTTTCGAGGGCACGTATAAACCAGCAGCCACGTGCGAGACGAACGCGACGTTTATGACCTCCTGTGAACGTTAGCCAACGTACACACGAGGTACCAGGGAAGGAAAATTGGATAGCATCTAACACTGGGAAATACTGCCGCCCTTTCCCTCTGACAAGTTCTGCTTCCGAGATAAGAACTGCTTTTCAGATAACTAGGGGCAAAGTTAATGGAAGTTGCGGGCAACAGTAATTGTACGTGTATGCAGGTGGTCTGACGGGGAGCTAACGACACAAACGCCTTTTTTCTCGAACAACTTAACAACTCCGCATAAAAGAACTTTGTTCCCGGCGATAACTGACTAAATCGTGAAAGTTTTCACAGTCGCGATTTCATAGTCTTTTTTATATGTCTATACCAAAAAGAATAAATATAGTGAATAAAATTTTCGTACATTCATATTCCTATTTATGAAATTTTATCCAACTTGTTCATTAACGTGAGTATTAATTTAAATTGTACACCTCCGATAATTTGTTGCGCTCATAGGAGTACAGAAGACGAGAAAGAATTTTTCTAATAGCTTCTAATGATAAATGAAACAGACACCAGGGAAACATACATGACAAATCAGATGCATGCATTTGTTTCCGTAAAATTGTCTAACGGCGCTTAATCTAGTCCGAAGGTTGACAAGCGACCGGCAAATGAATATCGTGACAGCGAATAGTCACTTAACTGTGAAAAGTTACGACGCCGCATTTTCCTATGCAAATTACGCGTTTCCGTTACCCGCGAAAGGAAATTCCGCTATAAATTTGCCACGTACATTCGTGTTTCCGGACTTCGCACGGTACTAAGTTTAAGTAGCCGTGTACCTACAATTAATTCTTGTCTCAATAACTTGTTACAATTTATGACAAATTGCATATAACTGAATAAATAATTAATTTAAGAAAATTAATTTGACATTTTTATGACCAGATATTCAAATCATTTTAATATTATTGTACGTAAAATGAAGAAGAGTTTCTATTTATATGAAATAAATGAATCAATCGGTAAAATTTATACTCGCCTGATAACTAGAATCGAAATACCAACTTACTGGACGTATAGGAAAGGCTCGTTAGGTCGTGGGAAAAATTCTGGGTGATCGACTCGTCGAGAAAAAAGAAATCTTAAGAATGCTGGGGTTAACAGAGGCAGGACTCATTGAGGTTTCTAAAAGGAAGCCGCCGATTCAAGCCTACAGAGTTCTGGCTCCCGACATCCAGGAGTTGTAGACTACGCGCTAGTCGTCAACCCCGTTGGTGGAATCTAATTTTACGACGACCTATATTTAACCGAAACTTATTCCAGCGGCGGCGTGCACCGGGTCACCGGACTTCTGTTTCACGAATGCGATATCTCGATTCACCGTCTGACGAGCGCCGGATCTTCGCTCTCAACATCTCAGTCTAATGCTTAATGCGGCTTTAAGACACTTCAAATTCTACTTTTTTATTCTACAAATCTGTGATCGATACGCAGAATCTATTTTTTAAAGAAACATAAAAATGAGTATGCACGTGTTACGAAAACAGACGAAGTCAACAGATTTGAATGAAGTAAAGAGAAACACAATTTGCAGTATAAACTTTTTAAAAACTACTCGTGTCTACGATGACAATATATTTTTTGATTCATCAAAAATTGTTTTAAAACACGAAAACGTTTCGGTTTCAGGACCTTCGAAGAATCCTGCTTAAAACTTATATGCATATCTCAATGCATATATGGCTAGGCTAATAGTAGCCTCCGCCTGCTTCCATTCACCGGATAAACAGAATTAAACGTCGCGTCTTCCTGGGTCAAATGCATTCCAACTGAGACGATTACCGTCGCCAATAAGACCTGGACCTTTTAATTTACCGTTAAGTCGAACTCGGTGACTAGTCATTATGGCTTGATCGAGTCACCGGCCACTGGATGTCAAGTGTCTTGTCATCCTACCCGTGATGAAATTATTCTTACTAAACGTGCACGTTAGCAGTTTCCTCGCTGATAATAATCAATGCGGAGCCGATCGTAATTGATTGTATCCGGGAAAAAATGGTAAATTACATTCTCTATAACTGAGTCCTCTTAACAAGAGTATACATATTTTCAAGGACTAATTTTATACAAATATATAATAATGACGATTTCATAAGAAACAACACCGAAGGATAGCAATAAAATTATGGGAACTTGATACGCTACAGATTCGTTCGAAGATTTGATTCGATGTGACCTCCTAAATGAATTTCTCAGTAGCAGACTATTAAACACGAGGAATTTAATGGGGTGACAAATAAATTCCGCGAATAAACTTCCCATAAATAGAGGTATAAACAGTGAAGCGAAAAACATAACTGAAATAAACCGGATGATAAAAATGTTTCGTCACATTGTAGTCTATAAGTAATGCGAAAACCTTTAGGAGAAAAACCTATGATTCATGTGATATCGAACAGAATCTAGAAAAAGGAACGTTTTCTATTTTTGGGTACATCTTTGTTGAGGGAATCTGTCGAAGTATAAACTGAGGGACGTGGCATCGTTTTCAGAATGAAGTTCTTCCAATCTAGTACAGTTCCCACAGTACAACTGAGAATCAATATGGAATTTTGTGAAGCGAACTCAGATTGATTTATTATATATTTATTTAAGATATTATTTAATGTAACTCGAGATAGAAATAAAAGAGGTTTTACTGTTATAAATGCGACGGTGCTGTGAATCAGCATTTCTAATTTAAAAATCTATAAGAGGAAACACGTGGGTGTACTGTGTATGTATGTAAGAAATGGGTACAACTGTTATTTCCAATTAGTAAGAAAGCAAAAAGGTATTCAAACAAATGAGTCACACGTATCGATCCTGGTGGTAATATTTGTGGGAATTCCATATACATATGATTCAATGTCAACAACTTCCAAGCCCACTCACCAACTTTTCACACCATTCTGCGTATTAATAATCATTTCAATGATCTTTCAGAATTTTTACGTACTAAACTTGTTCGCTATTAATAATTTCCAAGTACACAGATTTGAATCACCACTAGAAAAATACCTCGAAACATTCTGAATGATCACCTTCAATTTTCTTGGTATTTGGTGAGAGACCCTTGAGAATTTTTTGAGTTCATAAAACCTTAGAACGAGAAGTTTCATATTCATAACATTTTGAACACCCTTTGACCCGATTCCTTGAATCTTCTCCTCATCATACGACTATTAAATCAGGGGATGCGATATATCGCTTTATTTCTAAAGCTTGAATACTTCAATCATATTTTATCTTGTCATCGTGAATCAAAACGAAAATGAAATATGCCTAAATATATTTTAGCCAGGCTTTAGAACAGAATGAATGAACACTGAATAATTTAAAAAGACATTTCTTATTGATTCATATTTAAGATACCGTGCGAGGTTTGAGCATTGAATTTATTAGCCGCGAGGCGTGAGTTTTACGAGGAGCTTCTTAAAAACGCGGAGCCTTCTAAACCCGTACAAGGGAACGCCTTGTTCTTGGGTCAACCTCTTTTCACGAACGCGGACTTTCCTGTCACTCTACACTCGAGCCTCCACGTACTACTTTTTATAATGTTCCCAACGCCGACAATGACTGATCGGTCAATAAAAATTGCCGCAGCATGCCCGAACGAGACCGATGCATCATCGCGAGATCATAAAACACTCGTGCATTCTTCACTCATCGGGTGAAATATTGAACAGGTCGATTGTTAGATATAATTGGTACACGGAAATCCATGAATATGAAATATTTCAATGAAATATTTTATGTATGTAAACAAAATATTCACTTTTCAATAAAGATCAGTTAATCTTTATATAAGTTGAGTTTTTAAATGTAACCTATGGCGGAATTTTGTATTTCACTTTGGATATGCCGAGTATCCTTGTTAATATTGAAGTACAAATCTACTGGTGAATCAGATTTTAAATACCCTTGCTCGTTAAGCAACATGTTACACTATGATTCTATGAAAACAAGAGGTATTTACAATTAACGTTCAAGGTAAATGTTAAAAACATCATGCATTTCGTAATCGATGAGTATGTTGCTTATTCATTGCGGTCACGGGGTAGTTACAATTGATGAAATGTTGTAACATCGAAACCACTAAGTATCCGCAAAGTACCTCCGGAAATTATTAATCGATTGTGAGTCAAGAAATATCCGCTTTTAGCTTGTTTGCAAAAGTATCACCTGAGGACAAGTTTGAGCCTGAAAGTGGCCAATTACCGCCGGTAGTTTATTGTGTTCTATAAATGAATGTATAATGTACAGAGAACCATTTCGCGTATGGTGAATTTATGTACCTAATCTTTTAGAAATTTCACTCTAAACTTTCCCGTTTCCATCGCAGAGGGTAGTTTTGATTCGATCGATAGTTACGTTCGCGTGATGTACAAAAACTTGTTGGATAAGAGATCAGTGAGGTAAGCCATCGAGTGCGAGTAAAATAGGAAAATTCAACAGCTACTTAGTATCGTGTAACAGAGAGAAGAAGTTCACCTAAAACCAATTTTTAACACGAATGCTCTATGTATCTCACTCGAAAGCACTTTAATTAGATGCGAGTCTCAATTGTCATTTTTAAGAAAGGGAATCGATATTCCTCGCTGAATAAATCACTCGACTTTGAATAACTTCTGATGCCACAGAGTATAAGGTATTCCCGTGAAGGGCGAACTTAAATGAATTTACCCTAGAGCTCGAAAAGCCGGCTGTGACAACCTGGCAGTCCGTGTAAATATTTGTTACGGTGAACCCGACACGAGGTACGAAGAATGCTGAAGTAATGAAATAAACTGGACTAGCCTATTGAACCAACAAGCCTGTAAACGTGGACAAAATGTCGGTTTTTCCCAAATAAATAATTTTGTATCTGTCAAACAATTGTACAGCCTTTATACTATCAATCTATTAAGAAACT
>SHCU01000171.1:57276-70596 GCA_004307685.1 Ceratina australensis | reverse complement strand
TATTCACGAGGATTCACATCCTGGAAATTAAACAAGCTACTCTGAAGGAGTCAATGCCAACGCGAATCGGTCGCTTCTCGCTTGGAACTGCCAGCAGCGAACGTAAATGCATTTGCTTTTGACGATTCCTCTAACCGGCTAACCAACTATTACGCTTGAAAGTTGTATCAGATGTTGTTTGGTTCAGTTTATGCACCAACAAATTCAGCGGTGTATAAAATCTGGTTACCACAAAATTGTATAATTGAAACTAAAACAAATAAAACTAAAATGATCAAAATAACAAATATTCATCTGGCTAAATAGATATTTTAAGGATAAAATATAACTATTAAAGGTGCAATGGGGAAATTTATTCGATTCACGTATGAAACGGATTCTCTGATTTCCTGAATTTCATGCGACAATCGGTGGCATATCTCCGTCTGACTAAGAAGTTTCGTTGTTAATTGAGACGCGTGACGAGCGCAGCTGCGCTAGAGGGTCCAACCTCTTTTCTTTGGAACCGAGATGGCCGCAAGAATAATTTCCGATGGTAATTAGCATAAATGTTTTCGAGCAGACGACTGTAAAGACAGTTGAAATTGTGAAAGGTATCTAGGCTACGGACAAACTCTTCTGCAATTACGTTCGTTGATTGTCCTGTCGCGAAATTAACGTCCCGCGTTCTAATTATGCTTTACAATTAATTTAGTAAAAAATATGAATTGTAATCTGATAGCTTATTGTTCCTTAAATTGTGTCATTTGCAACACTTTGAAAATAAATGTAAGATAAATCTTTGGTATATGATCTCTAATTCTAGTTATATAATTTAACAATACGAATTGGCTTTGGGTTATACTGTTTTCTCAGGTTTACCAAATATAGAGTTTCCTCCCCTCGGCCTGGCAGTCTATCGATGGGCGGGGTTTTACCAGCCACATGTGTTACTAATTACGCCAGCCTGGCCGTTTCGCACGGAACCGATATACAGAGATCCCGAGCTATTCTTTGGCTCTCTGTTCGACATCGAGTCACGCGTAACCGTATCTTGATCTCACGCACGATTCGCTCCTCGTCGAAAGAAGGAAAACTATGTTTGGAATTCCCGTAAACTCGTCCACGCGAGTGAATTCATCAAGTGCAATTGGTGATTCTATGAAAATCTCGGATGCGAAAATATTTCTGCGTTTACACGAAGTTAGAACAAAAATTTTATATGACTATAAATAGGAAATAGTTATCGCATGATCAAGAAAAAAAGACTGTCATCTGACCATAAAATGCTGTAGTACAGCTAAAAGAATGTATAGAGAAAGTATAATTCACCAATATCACACGTTTAATGACGACACGTATGAAACTTGTTATTGCAACAGCGTGAGAGTGGCGTACAAAATGAATGAATTATCCGCCCGCCGAAGGAAATTATATCAAGCTTTCAGGGTCGAGCGTAATTACCAGGGAACTTTGTCTCGTTAGAAACAACTTGTATTCGTTAGCTGAATCATTTTTGCTTATAATTCACAACAGGTAAGCCGCAATCACATATAGAATAAAAGATTACGGTACCCGAAATTACAGATAACGATTACCGTTATTTTATTAGCTACATTTAACGAATCTATTCCTGTTTCTTTACGTTTAATAGAATTTTTATTAGAATTACTTCGTATCGAATGTGAGAGCTCAATAGAAACACGATTTGACAGAATTAAACGGCGACGTTTCGAACTCGTTTTCCTTTACTATTCCGTGTGAGAACTTGCAGCGCTCGCTAAGCTCAAAGAGAAACAAAACAAAGGGAAACGGCGACAGAAACGACGACACACGTGCCCTCCCTTGATTAGCGTCTAGACTCTAGACTATGCGTTGCACCCGTATACATATACACGTATATAAGTACAACCATAAGAAGAAACGTCTGTATCCCTCTTATACATATGTAGGTACATACGTAAATTGTAATGATAACGCAAACTTTCTGCGTGTACAAGCTGACGCTAATGACCATAACTTTAGCCCTTTTCCGCGACAGATCTTTTCCGACTCGACCAATGCGCTATCCTGATGATCGTCGCATTGTTTGATCTCAGATGAGAACATGACGCGAGATCGCAACCTTTCAATTATTTGAAATTCATTTCAACTTTGATCATTTATTTCCTCCTTCCCTCTGCACGATTAATTCATGCAATTGTTTGAATTGTTAGAAAAACTGATGAACGTACTATTTTCCTATTGAACTTTCAAGAATATGATTTTTAATTCTAAATGACGATACTTTATTTTAAAACAAGCACGGTGTAACTATTGCCTCTTTACCGAAATTTCCTATCGAATGTTATAGTTCGGTAACAAGTACGATGGAAGACGTGAAAACGATGCTAGATTATAATATAATAATGCCCTGCATGCGCCTCAGACGCGAAGAGGGCAGAAGTACGTGTGTCACATCTTGACACACAGTCAAGGCATTCTGTGTACGCGCCGGCGCTTCCTGCAGTTAACGACCTCGATTGCATATAAATGCCTGGCTTAATGATTTCGAAGTAAGGCCGAAGGCCTCGTCTGATAAAATCCACTCTCTCCTAGCGCGCAGAGTTCACGACGGCTATATACATTAAGTCCGTTTCACGCCGCTCCTTATTAAGGTACGAAACCTCGTATCATGTCATTATTGCGTATCATAGCTGTCTGTATACTCGCGTGGTACTTAATACGTACTGTACTACCTATAATCTTTAATTTTCCGATCGGCGATCACCTATCAAATTCTATCTCATCGTCTATTATTATACCTTAAATCGAGGGTGAAATAATACAACGCGTAACAGAATATCAGATAATGTAGACATATGCAACTTATATGATACGCAATTAAAAAATGATACAAGAGTAAAGAATAAACGCATACACCCTTATTCTTCCTACTAAAATATTTTAGTTAATTTAATTAGTTTCCTATGTCGTATCTAATATTTCTGGAGGAAGCACGGTTTTGCTCGATCGCAAATATGTTTCACTTAGCAGGGGAACGAACACGAAACTACCATAAACGTAGAAGATTGGTCGTTCCTTCGAGACGTTTGATAAGTATACTTAATAGAAGGGGAAGAAAAGGGAATAGTTGCACACGAGGGAGTGTTCTGACGACGCAGGCGCTCTAAAATCACGCACAGTCGATATACGCGTTTCGTACACGCGGAATCGACCCTGGTTCTTAGTCATCCCCTAACACAATCATAAGTCCTGTTCTGGTCGCGTCACACGCTGCGAGTACATAACGTTATGTAGTTTCGCTCGCTGTCACGAATCTAAGTATATTAAGGGATGCATTCTCGCGGTAAGATATAACGCCAAAGCTGCGTTCGCAATTATAACATTTATCCAATTCCCAATTTAATTAAACGATCAAGCACTATACTTGAATTTGATTGTATGACATAAATCAATAAGAGCTAACATACGAAATAAACAATTACAGATTTGATTGAAAGAAAATTAGAAATTATGCTTTTGTCATAACAATGTGTAATTGAATTTAAATCGTCTACTCACCACTTTATCGTCCACGTACATAACCGAAGACCGGGGTGTTCCCATAGCCATCACAGTGAACAGCACCATCAGAATCGTGCGAAGCAGTAGAATCATCTTGCAACGAACCCTCTCGTGAAACTTGCACAAATGCTTTTCTCTCACTTGCACTGGTTTTCACGAAATGCAAAAGAGTGAAACTGAGTGCTTGCCCAAAATATAACGTAGAATCCACTGAGGCACTCGCGTTCAAATTGCGGAAGAAGCAAGCGTAAAGGATACCGCGCGAGGAATCCAAGTAAATTGAACGGTACAAGGAAAAAATGTGGTAAGGCAGCTATTGAATGAGCCACCAATGGCGGTGACGTCTAATCTAATCAATGAACACCGATGGCAGTGAAGAATCAAGCGAGGCGAACACGCGATTATACGTGCTCTTGGAGGAATCACGGTTTACTCAATGCCACAACTTTTGTTTTATTTTCTCTTCCCGGAGCACGAACCCCTTCCTCCTCTTTCTCCCTTCCTGACTCGTAAACGCGTCTCACTCTTCTTCCGCTCGCGTTTCCTACGAGCGAATCTACCGACTTTCGTCAACTTGCCGTTACGTCGACGTCGACGACGAATTCCCAGTTCGTCCTTTGCTCCGTGTTGGGACTTCCCAGCTGATGCCACGTCCATCCGCCGACCTATGAACGATATATTAAACGTTCTGATTGATTTCGACAATCCATCACGCACGAAATAAACAGAGACACACATCTACTGTGTGTCTCTCTTTATCACTTATTATCTTTTAATTTATGCATATTTCACGTTTGACGTCAGCAAGTGTACTTGACGTATCTCTCTTCTTATATCAAAGATTTGTCATGATTCAGAGGAAAAATGTGGCGACAACTTGGAAATGACAAGTGCTTTGTACCACGTTAAATATCTGCAATCTTTTTCCTCTTATTACGACTACGTTTCTCTTATTACGATTACGTATGAAATCAATAGCAAGTTGATTCCATTAGAAATATTTTATAAACACGATTTACTAAAATGCAAAACTACAATAGTTCAATATACTCCATCGAATAACAAAGCTCATGACCAAAGAATATTGAACGGAATTTATATCAAAACGGTTTCTCAGATACTAAGTTTCCTCAGATCCAAGATACATACATAACATAAAAGCTCATTTTTTAGTAAGGTTATATCATGTAAAAATCTCTAATACGCAATAATGATGAGACAATACGAGACAAGGGTGTGCAACAAGTCAGACATGTCGTAATACATTGAGAAACAGGCAATGAAAACTACTCACTGTTCAGATCGGCGATGGATAGGACAGTTGAATGACCAGGAAGGAAGCGTGGTACATTTCTGGTTTTACCGAGCAACGTAAAGACGGTATGTTTCCAGGATGTATCATGATCATCGCCTCTTCTTCGATTCCGGTGTGACTCAGGAACGATGAAAGAATTTCGGCCGCGTACGAACACTTTCTGGTGGTCCCCGTGTTCAACCGAAGCTTGGCGACGCCACTCGTTCCGAATTAACTTTGCTCGATCTCCCGGTTCACGATTACTCGTCTCTCTCGCTCTTTCCTTCTTAATCCAAACACTTGGCCTGATTTCACTCGATCGGCGATGATTCCGTGGATATTTCAATGATTTGCCTGAAATTGAAGAGACACTTCACGAATTCCGTGGAGACCTGACGCTTCGCTGAGGCGGGCCATTAAATGGGTCACGTGACTAAGCCGACTTGCTCTCGACATGTTCATTGGTAAACGGTAACAATCGAGAATTCTATCGATTCTTCGATTCAAATACAAGCGAATAATTTGAAGTATAAATATAAACAAAACTGCCAGAGTGAGAGATAAAAAATGAATTCCTAATATAAAGAATAAAGGAGCAATACCTGAATTGTATGAACCAGTGTTATAATTTCATTTCTGTATGAAACGGTTCTTTGTCTCATGTACGGTTTCATAATTTTATCGTTCCCCTTCGAGCTCTTATTAAGAGAGAGTTAAGTGATAGTTTATTGCAGGCGACTAGACGACAATGCATTGTTGCTAACGTGGGAAGGTCTTTGACGTAAAATGAACATACTTAGAATGCGCGCTAGTATTATACATATGCTGCATATTATAATAGCCCGTTTACCGCGGGTAATAAGTCACTGAGACGCGATTGAATCAACAAGTCACGCGATTGAAAAATGAAAAACACCCCGAATGAATGCGGCGCTAATGATAATAAACGTTTTAGCCCGATTGAGATTCGTTGATCGGCGCAACAGCCGTGGAATTCGTCCGCAGACACCGCGATCAATTTTTTTCTCTCACTTTCAACTGGCTAAAATTATAAACTCGAGCAAGGCAACGTTTCGTTTTTGTCACGACGCGACGACCACGGTGTAACGCTCCGGAAATTCTTCGAAACGTCGCGTAAACATTTGCATTTTTTAAATAAACGACACGTGAATATAAAGGGTGAGCTTCTCATACAAACATACATGTCAATTTAATATATAATAATTAAAAGTAAGCAATTGCACTGATTTGACAAATAATTAGTATAAATAATTACTTAGTTTAGCGAAAATGTGGAAACTCTGAGTCAGCGTACTAATTCTAGCCGAGCAATATGTATAAGCGCGGATATCCTAAATAGTTCATGGGTATAATTTGCGGTCACGTATTAATTAGGATTAATTTCGAGCACAGTTGCAAACGGAAATGGCTAACGCGTAGTCAAAGAATAACAAATTATCGTTCAGCTGCCAGCGGCATGATAGTTATAGCATGCTGGGTCAACACACGTTAACTCCATCGCTAATTGAATGGAAGATAAGTTTTGTTAACAAATTACCAAAATTCATAACTTACGAAACGTGGGATCCGATACAAAGATTCGAAATAAACAGAGCAACGAAGACGAGGGATGAAAACCGCTGGCAGCGAAGGCGAACAGTTTTTTAGTCACCCACCGAGCAAGCTGGACTCTGTCACGATATACAATGGAAACACGTGTGTGCGTCACAAAGGATGGAGTAATCGTCCCCGTAGCAAGTATCCGAATAAATAGATAGCGTAAACAAAAGAGGAAAGAAAACACGAGACATATGTATGCGCGTCGCGCGCAACCGGGAAACCTTTCGTTAACCCAAACAAGTTAATTCATCTCCTTAACGATTTCCGAGCTGCCTGTAAAAACCTCTTCTACACGGCTTCAATGGGTATGCATACATATACGTGCACGTAAACACACACTATAGGACGTAGGTACTTTCTCACAAACACGAATGCTTGAGACACGAAAGGCATGCATACATGCGCAACACGGTCGTGCACCACATGTACGTACATACATACGTTGTAACAGTAATTAAAATGGATATAGTCAATCGAAATTCAACGCACTGTCACCGTGAACGTGAAAGCCATCGTGAAAACGAGCTTTGTCTCGATCAGGATTATTTTAATTGTATAGAATTTTTTTATCTCGGGTAAATGCGGTTTAGATATGACAATAAAAGAGATCAATTCTTACCAGGTCGCCGCGAGGATCGATGATGTTTGTTCACGGTCACGTTAGCCGATCGTTAACTGTCGTAAACCGACGGCAAGCGGCGTTTCCTTTATTTTATTTCTTGGCACCGTGAATATAACGCGAACTATGCTCACGCGTACGGTGCGCCGCGTGCCGCGCGACTGACGCTACTTTCCTTTGAGGAGCCACCATAGGGTATCCCCACTCCCCGCCAGAAATGTGCTCGCTCGCCCCTGTTCAACGAGAAACTTTGTTCTTCAGATCCCAGTGAATGTCCACCGGTAAATGCGTTTATTCTATGAGTGTCATACCCCGTCTCATAAATAATGCAGCTGCGTTTCGGATTTTAATCCCTCGGGCACGAACATTATCTACTCTCGGTGAAAGAAGTTGATTTTTTATTTACAGACCAACACATTCTCTGCGCACCTTTAATATTTCAGGATTAGTTTGTAGGAATGAATTATATGCACTGCATGCATCGCATTGATTACATGATATTTTTCTTTTAAATCTGTTTCTTCGTATATTACTTCTACTTTATGAAGTATGGTATAACACAAGGGATTCCAAGATTTTACAATGGCGATAGAGCTATAAATAATTCCGAGTATTCTGGAAATTGCTGCCGCAATGCGTTCCATTAGCCGTTAAAATGCAAAATTGTTGTAAGTAGCCAACGTTGGTAATGCTCGTTTCTGTAAATAATAGAATGCAATTCGACGAAAAGTTAGCGAGACGTGCGATGCTGCGCGTGTGGGTGTTTCGTAGTATATAGGTGTTTCAGGGTCGAACGACGATAACTTCAGTGCCCGTGGGTTAGTGGTCACTCGAAATTACCATTATCTCTCTTCTTTTTTCTGTACCCAGCTGCTCTCCGCGTGTATAAATAGAAAAGGGAGCACTCGAAATATAGTAGAGTATTTTCAGTCTAATAGACGGGGACTAGCTTCAATGGAGAAAGGGATCGCTATTTCAAAAGCAATGACATGTTCCTTCTTTCGCTCTGTCCGAATAACAATCGCTGCAAAAATTTAATAAGAAAACTGTTTGCAGAAATCTAAATTAAAAACAGCTCCGTTTCGTGTTTGTCTAAGTTCGAGATGCTAAAATTGGAATAGATAGGACATGTATGCGTTAATTTGTAGTCCCGTGGATATGGACTATCACTCTTAATGACCTCGTTGCCTGCACGATATCGCCTAGAAAACGTGGATGGCCAATCTGGTTTTCTCATTTCAAACAATAATTAAGAAATTATTAATTAAGATAGATACCGTGTTACAATCTGTTAATATTGTCAAATACAATATATGCAGTAAATCTTTTATGCACATTTCATCAATTCAATGTACAATGTTTTATGTCAAATTCTGAATTAAAGATTATGAATTATTACAATCAATTTATTACATGAGACGCGCAGTTGCATCGTTGAAGAATGCATTTAATGGAATTAATACTGAAAGAACGTGGCTATGTAACACAGAGACAGTTGTATCAATATCAATATCTATGAAGAATAACATGGGCCAACGACCAGCCGTTTCCCGCGAGATAAAAGTGCGTTAGGCCAAGAGATACGCGATGAATTCATCCTGCCGAATACGAGTGGGTGGTCTGCCGGAAACGTGGACACCAGAACCGCAGCACAAATTCTTCAATATTATTATTTCAATATTATGTAGTAAATATCAATTATAATGACTGGCAGACGGGTACGGCGACGATCTCGTCGCTTCTTGAGAGTCTATGATGAATAGCTCCTCGCCGGAGTAATGTCTGGTGTCGAGTGGAGCAAAAAATGATTATTTCAATGAATCTGAGCGTCTTGCCATAGAGGGGCGATGCTGTCTAAAATAAAATACGTCAAGTGGCCGTATGTCGTATCCTCTCAAAGGTTGACCTTTTAGGGAAGAAAGCGTCTGAAGTTGGAAAAATTAAATCGCTTGAAAAACAGAGAATATTAATGCAGGAATAAAATAGATCAGTAAAAATGAATACATGTTATATATTAACATTTCTCTTACATGACATGATACAACTTGATTAAAATTCAACGGTAACAGCGTAAAAGAACTGTCATTGTGCGTCATGCTTACGTAAAAAAATGATGAACCGAAATAAGAAGGCGAATAAAAATACAGATATAGAAATATCAAAATGATTCAGAGACAGACGTGGCCCGCCGGAAGTCACTGATTGTTCCGAAGGATGGCGACCTCCGTCTGTCGTGGGTCAATCGCCTTTTTACCAATTAACTCAATCCCCCGGCAGTTAGAAATTAAGCTGCAACGGTTTCCTTGCTGACCCAGACATGTTGCATCGAAAAATACAATTGTATTTTTTTGTAATTTTTTGTAATTGATTGTAATATTAGTTCACTCAAACAAAACTAAAACGAAATAAAATATATCGAGGAGTTGATGTGATCCTTTTAGCAGCCGACAAATATAGAACCTCGAAACACGCTTCCCCGTTTCGATGCAATCAACCGAAACTGCTAGATCACCGAGTAATTGTTAATTCGAAATTTTCCGGGCTACAAACGATACAAGCAACATGCAAATTGTAACGAGGCATTCGTATCAGAAAGCGATCTTATTTCGGTGATCTTATTTCCCGCAAAACGAAATCGTTGAATTTGCACATTCGTTCTTTCTTTGTTTCTGGATAATCCTGCAGGATTATTCGGATAATTAATAAGATAGGAAGCGGGTGACCACTGCTAGGATTAGTCGTGAAATAAAAATGCCACCATTCGCGGTCATTGATTTCTTCGTATTTCTTCATTTGCTTCCAAATTCTCAGATGCGGTATCAAGCAACGAAGTGAAACTGTCGATTCGGTCAAAGATCGCGATATGAAGCTGGTAAGATACCGATTGTTGTAAAAAACTAAAGGATATACTATGCCCTCTACAATATACAGCTGTGAGTTCATCATCAAACTGCTAACGATAAAGTCAGCAAGCAAGAGAGACATCGCTCTTTGCCAGTATACCCACTGATCCATTTCTAACATCGTAAATAAATCAATTAAAATGTGCAGTTTATTTTATCTGATTATTGTTATAACACAATTTTCTTGAAGTCAACTGATAAAATAGCAACTATTCTTATCTCAGACCTAGCTTCGTGTTTTCAATCAATTGTAAAATTTTATCTAATAATTATGTGTGTAATTTACCGAGGCATATGCATTCATAAGTGGGACGGATATGCGAATATTTGATAATCTCATCACGGTCATTATCACCACTTATGCATGATTATTACAGGTATGAAGTTGAATCTTACTTGTTTTAAGATCATTGGAAACTGCGCGTATACACGCGATCGTGATATTGACCGTTAAATCTTGCAAACAAACGGTGAATAATCGCTTTGAATACCAGCGATCGTCACAATCTTTTTTTTCCTTTGTACCTTTCTATCCTCATTTGTAAGCGATGCATTAACAAGCGGGGCAAACTCGTAGTCCGTAATGAACTGACCGAATTACTATGGTATCTAACGATGAAATCTCTTTACTGTGCCAATACGTGAAAGTTCATTCATTCTAGAACGCATCTTTTAGTATCAAACCACATATTATCGACTTTGTTTTATATGAACAGTTACATTTCGCTATAAATCTATGTCACGTTTTTACAGATCGATCATAATGATTAGTTTGCAATAACTGCTAGAATTTCACGATGTCACGATTTAAAGTTTAATTCGTAAACTAGTTCGAAATTATTATGGAAGTGTCAAAAGAACATTTAAGATATTTCGCAAGGAACATTGCAGAATTTTAATTAGAAATTATGACTCAACCGTAATATTTTTCTGACTTGGTATTCCCATAGATTATTTTCTTTACTATCTTACTGATAATGCTTAATATTTTGATACTATAACTTGATAACAGCTCAGGAGGAACTCGAATTTAATTAAAACTTAATTAAATGTCAATCACTATGTAACTAAAATTAAAAATTATAAAAGGATTAATTATGAATGCTTGCCACTATTTTTTCGATTAAAATTGAATAAAATCTATGTGGAAAAAGTGTTAGTCAATTTGACCGCGCATTTATCAACGCTACCTATATTTGAATTTCTTCTATTTTAATACTTACGTAATCGATACTATGCTAGGTGTAGACACTATCATATGCTATGTCGAAAGTAATGAGATAAGTATGAGTAAATACTGAACTAAAAAGTCATGGTGTAAATTTAAATAACTCGTTTCATAACAATAAAAAAAATTCTATCAAAACACATCTCTATGAAAAATCTTATCTCGTATCAACGATACCGATAAAGGAACGTATGGCAGGCAAACTGTGTTTTCGGCGGCACAGTAAAACGTCGATAGCGTATGCATGCAAGGAATCCAAACAGTGTCATCGCGATAACGCAATCTTGAAGTAACGCGGTGGGTAAAAGCCGAATACCGCGAGCGAACAAGTCCGGAAAACTAACATTACAAGTGTCAACGAACTAATCTCTTCTTTTCTTTACACGGAATACTAATTTAAGGTCCGTGGTAAGGTGAACCACCTGCAGCGGGCTGGTAGCCTCCCGCCTCACCTCGGACTCAATTTTCTCGAAACAATTGCTATCGTGTATCGCGAGCAATTATTAGTAGATAGCGAATTCCTGCACGAGATAAAACATTTGCGGTATGAAAAAAACGTATTTAAAAAACTGTTGTATTGATTTATTCAAGAGATACCCTCAGTAAAACTTATAGTTTCCAGTGTAATATACAGTGTAATATGAAATGGTAGATCATTTCAAATTGTTTTATACTCGGTAAAATTATTCTTTATCATCTGCCATGATAATGATATTCTTACAATTATTATCACGTTAAGATAAAATATAACAAGACGAAATTAAAACAATAATAGTATAATCTTATTGAAATGAACGATTATGTACAAATACAAAGATTCGTTATAAGATATGAAATCAGAATAAAGTGAGAAAAGATTCTGCGTCAGGTAAATGTAATAAACCATCGTGTGTAACACACGAAAATGATATTCCCAAGGACCCTTAATCGGAATCGGTGAACTAAAAAGCCGCGAAGGGACAGGTGGGTCTGCGGACACCCGGTATATAAAAGCAGACCAGTCGGCTGGCGAGGCACAGTCCGATGGAATAGGCATGGCATAGCCGAACCACCGATTCTCCGGTCTAGTGGCGTGTAAGATCTCGACAGAAGAGAACGTGCCAAGTTCCAGCGACGACGCAACGCGATAGCGTACAATGTTACGCTAATCGGGATTAAGAAAAATTTAGCAATCGGAATAGAAGCCCGTCGTGAACTTTTCATCTTCGCTCTCGTCTGAAGATAAGCGGTACCGGGCTGAGAAATCGTTACCTGCCAGTAATGAGATAACTTTGTGGTGTCTACTCTTGAATTTGAAAACTACGCAATCGTGAGTATCCTGAATTTGCAAAGCAACTGAAGTACTCTTACTCGAATTTCTTATCTTTACATTTAATTGTTCGAAATATAAAGTTTTATAAAGTTTTAAGAATTGAAAACTATTCTGTAGATTTTTATGACAATGCGATAACACTTGTTGCTTGTAATTTATAACTGTATATTGTTCTGATAATTGAGAATGTATGCAATTCGGTAGATACATAAAAAACGGTGCGAAGCTGTCTACGCTCTCGACGAATTTCTTGAATGAAAACTGCTAACAATTGACTCTCTTAATCCATCGACTATCATTATCTTAATTTCGGATCAAGCTTATTTAACGTCTCCACTTTTCTGTGATTAATTGTCTTAGTTTATTGACTGTCGTGATCCCAATCTCGAGATACTCTCGTTTTATCATTAGCTCACTCTTATGCACGATCGCAGATAGGATTTAAAAAACAAGTTTTCGTTTCAAAATATTTAGTGTGTAATACCTCATTCAGAATTTCTCATTGCTAATAATTGGTAGAAGAAACCAAGACATTTAACTAGAATTTTTAATACTACATTTTACTATTGATTGTGTTTTTCATTAGTTTATTCTACATTTCTACAAATCGTTATCAACATATGATTCGAAATAGATGTTATTTACAAAATAGATAGCGATAACCGGGAGTGTCCAATAACTGTTATTATACACGGTTTTATCAATCGGAGCATTAACGCTAAATTCGATTAACAGCTGTACTATTTCAAGAGAATTTCTATTACACGTTTCGTAAACTCTTAAAAATGAAATGTAGCA
>SHCU01000171.1:47028-57255 GCA_004307685.1 Ceratina australensis | reverse complement strand
AACGCTAAATTCGATTAACAGCTGTACTATTTCAAGAGAATTTCTATTACACGTTCCGTAAACTCTTAAAAATGAAATGTAGCATACTTGTCTGTATGTTGTACAGAAATATTTTGTTCTTAACTTAATTACGGTTTAGCTTGCATTAATTGATGGATCATAAGTGAAAGGGGGTGACAGATTCGAATTCCCAGATCGTTTACACACTGCACGGTGTTATTGATACCACTCGCGAGGATACCATTCCCATCGCTGTAGATAGCTGTAATTGTTAAATTCTCGCGGTGTCTATTCAAAGAATTAAGGACACAGCGGAGAGTGTATGCACGTATGTGCATACCTACGTACTTCCATGTGCGACACGGGGAAACGATTTGATGGTTTGGGAAGGGAAGTCTGCTCTCGTAGGAGGGCACCGTGCCAGGAAGCCGATATTGCTGTGAACAAGTCCCTATGGCACCTACTCACCCACTCCCTTTTATTCGATTAACGAGACACCCTGTATACTTTTGACTATTTTATCAAATCTACCTGGATCTCGTACAAATCGTCATTCGGTTTTATTTTAGATTTGTTTCTCTGTTAATTCTGAATTCTTGAACCGCGATATGTACCACATAAATTTAAAGTGAATTAAAATGAAATAATTCTATATTTTGAATTATTTCACATGTCTCAAAATATCATTCTGCGATTTCGAATATCCTAGGTTCTTCTAGAATAATTATTTGATTGTTTTATTTCTTATCTATTGAATTGATTTAATAACAAAATAAAAATAGAAGTCTTCATCCAATTGAGATCATATTTGCTGATGTCGTAAGTGATTACAAGAATATGATGTGTATCAAGGTGTTTACCTGGAAATATGGAAACGCGATTTGCTGCCATCGCATAAAAGCACGACAGAAACCGATAAACATGGTCAGTTGTCTTGTGACTTTCATTTGATAAATCATATCTCATTTGCACAAGTAATTAATTTATATCGTATACATCTTTTGATATTTTGAAAACTGCAGTAATTTATATAATATATCATTTTTAAATTATGATTAAATTAAAATCAATTAAAAATATTGTGCTTTCAGTCGTCAAGAATGTGGTGTTTAAGTTTTCTTTTAATCGGTGCGGTGATAGCCGGAGAACCTAGTCCGGAGATCGACTACCCTGAATTTCCTATACACTATTCTCCCCTGCCCCAGGAAGAAGGAGCCCCAAGTCCGCTGCCTGGTATGCTCTACCCAAGGGAAAGTGAATCACGGGAGGTACTTATGGATTCTTTTCTTACTTTCTAAACTCAATAATTTAATCGTAAAAATTGTTTAGTGATAAATCAATTTCGTGTTAAGGTAAAATCCTTAGACGGTATGTGGGACTTCATCGTTTCTCCATCGGATGACACGTTATTGGGCTATAAGCAAGCATGGTTTGCCGACGATTTGTCAAGGGTATGATACATCTAATTATATTTTATTATGACATTTAACTATAAAATTAATTTGGAAGAATACAGGGTTAAGAGTACATACATAATATATCTCAATGAATTTTTTATAAATGAATATTGTATACGCTGCAGATAAAGACTTAGGTAGGATGTAATACTTGATGCAGGTAGGAAACGTGATGCAAATGCCTGTTCCTTCGTCATATAACGATATCACAACATCTAGGGAATTGAGAGATCATGTAGGAGCTGTCTGGTACCAGCGAACCTTTTTCGTACCGACCTCGTGGCGAGACCAAAGAGTCTTTGTCAGGTTCGGTTCCGTAAACTACCTCGCGCAGGTGGTAAGTCTTTTAAATCATACAGTGTCTTATATTTTATATTGTGTAGTAATATTCATTCGGTTCTTGTGTTCCACATACATTTCCTACAATTGTTATCTGTGTGTGTAATCTCTTCAATTGATATCTTACGAGGAAATTAGAACATTTATTTCGTTTGAAATGAATACCAAATAGAAAAATCTTGCAGGGATTAGAATTCATACAGCTTAAATTTGACCAGTCAGTAAATCTACCAAATGTTTTAGAATGTATCAATGACATGGGTCATTTAGTTATTAGATTTCGGCCTCGAATACACGTAACAGAGTCATTACATTAATTTCATAAGAGTTATACCTTGTAGAGTAACTGGATCAAACTCGTGTACTTCGAAGAAACGCGTCGTGATGTTCACTATACATGTTCAACATGCTTGCAATCGTGTTGCATTAATCGATCAGTATTAAATTAATTGAAGAATATTAGCGTTATTAATGTAATTTATTCTGTCGCACTCTAGTGGGTAAACGGAGGATTGGTTACGAATCACGAAATGGGTCATCTCCCATTTGAAGCTGAGATCTCCTCGTATTTGGTTTACGACGGTAAAAATCGCATTACGGTCGCGGTAGATAATACTCTGCTTCAAACGAGCGTGCCACAAGGGAAAATTGTCGATACCGCTGTTGACAATGGAACTGTCCACATGCAGACTTACACTTTTGATTTCTTCAATTACGCCGGCATACATAGGTAACTGAATGCGCGATCATTCGGCAATATTTAAAATTAATATTTAGAAAAACTGCAATTTTCCGTATTGAGCGATTAGAATAAAAATGACATTGATGAATGACAAATTAATCTATGGAATAGTTTCTTTTTATTAAGAATTCTTTAACTTCTTTGATACTATTGCCACAACAGAAAATTGCATCAGAAAATTGTTTGGAAATAATATCGTCATTTGTGACTTCTTTCCAAGGCCTTGCTTTCAAGATTATTGGCATTTCTTGCAGATTCATATATTTTTTATGTTTCCTTAGACATTGAGACAAATTCCACGACTTCCAACACTGTAGCCTTGATTATGAAAGCTATAAATGAGGTAACGAAGATGTTAAAACATCCGCATTAAACGAAACGTTGTAAACGTGGACAATATATGGACAGTAATTACATAAAATTGCTTGTATAAAGTAACTTCATGCGTCACTGATGGAATACAGATAACATTATTATTTCATGAACAGAAGGATAGTAGTATTGTATAGAGACAATAGTAGTCGACTTATCACATTGTCCTATTTGTCAGCTTTGTAGAAATTTTTCACTGAACCGCAAAAGAATTTCGTGATAACAACTGTGTTTATTAGTAGCGATACTCGTAACAAAAACAATTATTAGCGCAGAACGTTTTACGTGCGATGGACTAAAAAGGATGTAGGTGAAAGAGGCATGTCGGTTTTCCATGTCGATCGTGTAATAGCATTGTTTAAATAAGACCCATACAATTAGCACCTAATAAATTATTAATAAATTATTATTAATTGTCTAGAGAAAATCGATTAAAATTACAAAGGCCTCATTTGCCCTTAAGTAATTATGTTTCTTAGGAATCCGTAAACGAATGATTTTTAATCTAATTGAAATTGCAGGCCTGTTTTATTGCATACAAAACCCAGAGTGTACATTCAAGATATCACTGTAAAAACGGGACTAATCGGTGATATTGGCATAGTAAAGTACATCATCGAACCAGCCGGATTGCACGAACAAGAAATTCCTATCTGCAGAGTGAGCCTACTCGATGCCGAAGATAGTTTAGCTGTAAAAGAGCCAGTTTACGGGCTTTCCGGTACGTTGAAGGTACCGTCGCCTAATCTTTGGTGGCCTACGGGTATGCATTCAAAACCTGGATATCTGTATACCATGGAGGTACGCTACTTTCTATAGCATTCCATTCATAAATACAACGGCGCATAATTATCTAAAATCTACAACGTGGCACTCGTAATTAGAATAAAGTTACGATTCGAAGGTTTCATTGTCGGTGGCAAATGACAGCAAAGTGGACGTGTACAGGCTTCCGATCGGTATCAGAACGTTGACCTGGACCAACACGAGTTTGCTGCTTAACAATAAACCCTTGTATCTGCGGGGATTCGGCAGGCACGAAGATTCGATCCTCAGAGGACGCGGTTTGGATTTAGTCACAGTCGCTAGAGACCACGAATTGTTACGATGGGTCGGTGCGAATGCCTATAGAACTAGCCACTATCCGTATAGCGACGAAGTACTTGACATAGCTGATCGGTAAATAATCGCTGATATTCTTTTATAATATTCCATGAAACTTCGTTCAATCGAATTATATTATTTCATTCTCCACAGATTGGGCTTCCTCATTATCGATGAATGTCCGTCAGTGGACACTGAAAACTTTTCGGCAGCTCTCCTGTCTCGTCATAAGGACTCGTTATCGGAGCTCATAAGGCGAGACAAGAACAGACCCTCTGTAATCATGTGGTCCATCGCCAATGAACCGAGAACCCAACTCCCAAAAGCTGATGAATATTTTGAACAGGTTGTTCATCATACGAAAGCGCTCGATCCTACCAGACCAGTCACTATCGCTATGGCTCGAGCAGTACAGGTCAATAATGAAAATTATTCTTCTAGATATTTTTTTATAGCGAATACACAGAGTTGCTTCTAACAGGAAGATAGAGTTGGCGAATATCTTGATGTGATCAGCTTTAATCGTTACAACGGCTGGTATACGAATCCAGGGAGAATCGATACGGTAACAAGCAGAGTTATCGCGGAGGCCGAAGCGTGGCATAAAAAATACAACAAACCTGTGCTTATGTCCGAGTACGGTGCTGATACCATGCCCGGGTTGCATGAGGTGAGTTATTGTTTTCACGAGGCAAAAACAATTCAGTTTTCTGTTTGAAAATATTGGTGTGTGCGAGTATGTATATGCATGTACCATATTTCTAAAAGTATTGGATTGCAGCTACCTGAATACGTATGGAGCGAAGAATATCAGAAGGAAATATTGTCTAAACATTTTATAGCCTTCGACCAGTTAAGATCTGAGGGATTCTTCATTGGCGAATTTATTTGGAATTTCGCTGACTTCCGAACAGCTCAAAGTAAGGAAAAAATGAATGAAGAATTTTATTAAAAAGTCTAAAAAATAATTTTGAATATTTCATTTTTAGCATTCATCAGAGTAGGTGGAAATAAGAAAGGAATATTCACAAGAGACAGGCAACCAAAAATGGCAGCTTTTCATGTTCGCAAAAGGTATCATTCCCTACAGAAGGAACTCGATGGAACAGAATTACCAGACGATCTCGAAAACTATGTGTCACCTTATTACTCTGTTGAAACGAGGTTCCAACATCCGTCTTCCTAATCTTTGTTAATCAATTTTAGAACAGGACTGTTTTGTTCTTCATCTATACACTGACGTTTGTAAAAAATCAATTCGCTTGTTTTCTCTTTTTATTCATGAACAAATCACGCTGTTGTCAAAATACTACTGCTTTTCACCTCAATTACCATAAATGTACTTTCATATTTGATTATAACGAGAAATAAAGTGAATTTTTAATAAGTATTTTATACAAACAAGGACCAAAGACCATTTCCTTGTTTATTTTGATAATAGGCTTTAATAGGAAGGAGTAGGAAAGAGCATGAAACGGACATGAAAATGTACAAATACTTCATTATACTTATCTTACATACATGTCTACGTACATACATACAAATAATTACTGATTAAGATTCAACAACTTTTAAACAAGCATCTGCCATTTCAATAAATATTGGTTCAGTCATAGCTAAAGCTATTGCCTTTGTTGGATTTTTATCAGTTAAAATCGCACGCATAATATTTCTTACATGTGGATTTTTTAAACAATCTTTCAATTCTTTGCTATCGCGTAACTGTCTTAGTTTTTCAACTGGAACTGTGTCCTCTGTTGGGAAGTCGTATTTCACAGCATCTTTTATATCTTCTATATCATTCTTCTCCTGGGGCCTTGACAAGTTGCAATTTCCCGTTTTGTGATTTTTACAGCAGTCTATCGAACAGCTAACACAAAATTGCATATAAATTTTTCCATCCTTAAATGAGACTTCCAGAAATAATTCTCATTGTTCTAAGATATTATTACTTATCTTAAGTGTAAATCAGCGAAATAAATATAAGCGAAAGTAATTGTAATTAAGGTCTATTATTAATAACAACATTACAGCGGTTTCTGAAGATCGTGAAGCGTCAAACTCCATCAATATTATCAACACGATTTGGTAAACATAACCTATATTATACTTACTATGGTTCTTTGCATACAGGACATTTATAAGGACTCTTTTCTTTTCCACATACACAGCAGACTTTCTCCATGGTTAAACTTGCACTGACAACTACGATTTTAATATTAAACAATAACCGAACTCCTTAACCTTCTGGGGCGCCAAACCTACATGTATTGAGTTGAAGCAAAGTTTCTAGCCTCCTACAATTGTTGTATGAACTAAACTGTGTAAATGTATGAACGGTTGGTTGTGTGAGTGTAAACATACATGCCCCTAACCATGTGCTCTAAAAAGAAAATAAGCCAAGGAAGAGCGGGTACAGTTCGAAGACGTAGAAAACTATTTAAAATAACGTAGGAAGAAATCTAATGCTTTCCTACGTTTTTTGAAATAGATTTGTATCTTCGAACTGTACTCCCTCTTTCCTTGTCTCATCTTCTGAAAAATACAAAAATAATTATGAATCAAAATAATTTACTAACATAATTCATAATTCATAATTCATAATTAGGTGACAACAGAAGGTGTTATATCTTCTCACCCTATTTTTATACCCCTGGGGAGGACTTAGCCGAAGCCTAAGCTTATGGATTATCGGCGTATTCTGGAACCTGTTCTCCTTGGGCGCCTAAGTCACATTTCGTAGGCTTAAGCGTCAAATTTGAACATTCCACGCCTCTCGCTCACTTTGTTAAACGTGAGACGATATCTAAACGATTTACAAGGTTTCACAAAGCCCCACTTTTTCTCGCCGTTTGCGCTTTCAGTCTGAAAGCGCACGCTTGGCCACTAGGAGGCAGTAGCAAACGGCGAGAAAAAGTGGGGCCACTTGAAACGGACTCATGAGCAATCTCCCTTTTCATCTCTGGTTAAATCATGCGACCAACTCTGGTCTGTCTGACTATGAACTACGACTTGCCGCATCCACTGTGTCATCTATCGATACCGGCTTACTCTACTGAGTTTAAAATTCTTATTGTTGAGTTATGTATTTAGTGATATTGAATTGAGTGAATGATATTTTTAGTCAATGATAGCATTTATTGAATATATTTATTTTTAACAGAACAAGAAATTTATTTACCAGGAATATGAATTCTACGTTCGGGATTACAAATAAATATTCTCCCATTGTACAGAAAGTTATCTTTCTTGTAATTATACCAGCAAAACAACAGCTATTAATTATTTATTACTTACTTTGTTTCGTATAATATCTTATAATATTCACTGTCAACTAGACGCGTTTTGTCATTCTCTTGTCTGGTATTCTAATCTTCGTCGAAGTTAAATTCCTAACATGATTCGTGAGTATTTTCACGGAGAGAAGTCGGAACGAAACGTATTATTTACAACGCCGTTACAGGCGAGCAATTTGCCTCACATCCAATAGCATAATCTTCTACGTACAATGTAAATGTACTATCGCGTATCACGTTACTTCCTAATTAAATGGAAAGTTACGTGTGTGCATATGAAACGTTTTCTCTGAACGCGATATAATTTCTGTCAAGTTTGAAGATTATTTCATTTAATTATCTTGCACGATCGTCTAGCTCGTAGGTCCTGCATGGTTTCGTTACATTCATTCGATTCAGTATCCAATGTATTTTCAGTCTTTCATAAACCGATCGTAATAAAAACCACAAAATTAATATAAATATTATGCCAAATAATTAATTTTGTTTTTTGCTATTTTTCATTTGCATTCTCGTTGCACGATGTTGGTTTATATCTATCGGGAATGACTCGTCCTTGTTTGGTTTCGAGCAAGAAGTCCTAGTTGCGAGCGTGAAATTTTGCGATGCCATTCCATACCGCAGCGCAACAAACTAATGCGAATGGGACTTTCTTCCTCGCGTGTCCTGGCGTTACTCGTGCCAAGGTCATTGATTCCTCCGGTAGTTCCGGCTTAGTTTCTGGGCCAGGTTAACCGACCTAGCAGTGCTACCAACGCGTCGACCGGAATACCATCGCCGACAGCGACCGTGACGTTGACACGGCACATCTTGATACGTATACGAGGTACGCGTTCACCGGCAGACAGACGAACGACACAACAGGACGCAATCGAACTGATAACGAGATCCCGCAATTCTCGAGCCAATCTACGTCTACATTACAATTTTTATCTCACTTCATTTCCATTCGGACAGAAATGGAATTACTTCCCTTATAACAATGAGTTACCTATTCATGAAAAATTTGAAGTGGGCACAAAATACAGAATGCCTAATGTAACGAAGTTGCATTTCCTTAAATGTAAACTGCACGAGAACAAAGGTGATTTTATAATAAATCATCGGCTAACATTTGACTATATCTTATTTATATGAAGTCGAATAAATAGTTAGCATCCGTACATTTTATACCTTTTGAAACTCATCATTTTAATCAATGAATGCTTATAAAACCAATAACGAAGTTAATTTACATTTAGATCGATTCCTTCAGCCCCGTTCCGGTTTCTCATTGTTCATTGACTTCCCTCGTTGAAGCCTTCTCTTTTATTCAAATATAAGTTTTCTATGAAAATATTAAACTATAGATTTTAACTAAAACCGATACCACTGACGATGTACGAGTTTGTTTGAATGACGTCAGACGCGGTACAAAGTCAGATGACGAACCGCAACGATGATCGCGTACGATGACGTTGGCAGGGCAAGGTGAGGCGAGCTGAGCCAAGGCAAGGCAGCGAAGCGGACTCGCGAGGAGGAAGGAACAGCAGGAATTCTTGTTTCGTTGGCTTCTGGTTGGCCAGTTCTTTCCAGCGCTTCAGAACGTCGAGTTCGCGGGCTGGCGTGCTGCTCGCAGGCACAGTATCCGCTCGCGTACTTCCTTCCTCTCTTCGTCGATCGGAAAGACACGATAGTGGCCCGCTTGATGGTTTCGGTTTCACGAAATTCCGGTATTATTGATTAACAGTTATGGACGATCTATGTGCTATCTTACAGATAGTTTCTCAGTGTCATCTAGATTGATTCAGCCTCTCAACGTACTAAATATTCATGTGCTATTTTTATAAGATTGAAAAAGACAGTTGCAGCTACCGGTCAGTATGCGGATCATCAGGATCACGTGGCTAATATACTATGTTACCGAGATAAGTATACTCGATGGTTCTGATACATTAACCGATTAACAATCACCTGCCTCGCGAGTAATTTATGCAACACGCCATAAAGATAAGATAATTCCTCTGGCTAAGGTATCCTCGCCAGGATAAGCTATTTATAACGCGTTATTACGCATTCGTCATACGTGCAAAAATGTTTGGTCCAACAATCCGTCATAATATTTATTATGAACTGTATAAAAATTATGAACTGACCGAGGTGAAGGAGACAATTGTACGAGACGAGTTCACAAGTGTGTCCATGAATTTGCTGGACCTATTATCGCGGCGCGCCAGATTTGGCAAGAACACTTGTTTCAATAACGCGCACGTCACCCGGTAATTCTAATTTTTACGCTGACGTTATTTAATGCCACCTCGTGCACCGCCTGTTTTTTCCGCGTAAACTATCTGCCCCGAAGCCAGACCGAGCATCATCACGCGATTCGATCGGTAACGTGCGAGAATAAGAAACTATGTACTTCCATACCTTCACGTGGCATAGAAATATGTATAATGTCGCGGCATAATCGAAATTCGTGCCAGTTCCTTCTGTCGACACGTTCTACTTCGGCTCCTCCACATCCTTCCTGTATCCGGGGCTACGAAAGTCGATTACTCACTGTACGACACGTACGTACCTTCAACGTCATATCCTAGGAGAAATGATGTATCTCAACATTTTAATAATAGCCATGCTCGCTTTATAGATTGGATAAACTGATTGCTTTTCTACTTTATCGGACAACTGAAACTCTTGTGTTTAAAGATTAAAAAATGTTCGAGTGTGTTTCTTTAATATGAATTTTGTCCCGCTGCGTTAATTTTTGAGGGGCATAGAGATTGGGGAAAGTTTTTCCAATCCACAGTTTGGTAAGTCGTATGAGTCCGAAGGGGGCCGCGAAAAGATCGAGCCGAAATGAGGACAAACAGCTGCGTTAGTAGTTGAATAAGTTTGGAATGCAGCCACGCTCGGTATGCGGGGCATTCCCTTATCC
>SHCU01000171.1:12915-40862 GCA_004307685.1 Ceratina australensis | reverse complement strand
ACTGCACTTAATGAGATGTGCCGAATTCTATTTAATTCTCAGTCCACTAAAAGCTATTTGAATCACGAGTTTTACTCCTGGTCTCAAGAACGATAGCGTATAATGGAGATAGAATGATGAGACGCGCTTTGTCTCGTAACACTCAGAATGTGCATTAATGAAATACCGATATGGATTAGAAGTAATTGTAGCATAGATATTTGCGTTTCAATAGTCAGTAGTTAAACCATACTGAACCTTATTTTCCCAAATTTAATTAAATTATAAAATACCATATTGACAGAGTTATTTATAATTAGTAGTTAGACTGTGGATTTTCTATAGTAAGAAGAAAACTGAAGCGCAAAAATGGTAAATGCAAGTAACGCCGCAATAAAATAATTCAGAATAAAGAAAGCTTAATTGATAAGTGTCTACCCAAAGTGTCTGTAAAATTGATGTGTCTATAAAATATCTTTTCGTTCGATCGATCGATCGTTTAGTACGTATAAAGAAGGAAATAAAGATCAAAATATTTGATTGGTAAGATCACATTTAATGGACCACGTTAAAGAAAATACATGATATATCCATCATATATATGTTTCATGTGCAAGATGTTTATTTCTTGTAGTTTGGATTCATTTGATTTGCATGATTGTCTAAATCGGCTTTCGTACCCGCTCCCTTGTAGCCTGCGGGACGACCCGGTCCAGATTTTTCATGCGACGGATTCAATTGGTTCGCTCTGTTTGCTTGAGCGGGAGATGGTTTCATCTATGGATTAGTATAAGCAGAAAATACGCAATATTAATTTTCGTAATAAACTATTTTATAACACGTAATATTCACTTAGACAAATAACTGACGAAAGCCATCTTATTTTCATCATCTATTTTAAATAATCGTAAGTTCTACAGTTCGTAATTTATGCAAATACGTGATTTATTAAATGTTTAATTATATCACTTAGAAATAATGCATATTTAAATTTAGCATGAACGTTATACAAGAAATTATTTTCATAAAATGTAATAAACAATAAAGGAACTTTTGGGAATCAATTATCTACCAAAAGTATAATTATTTCGGAAATTTAATTGTTTCAGATAAATGATTCTAGCCATGCAGTTGGCAAATAAAAATATCTTCGAGCCGAAATTTTATACGTTATTTTGAAGTAGATTCGAACTGCGTACAAACTCGTATTGAAATTATAATGTGCTTTAACCCTTTGCTATCGTAGGACTATCGTAGCATGTATGTGTTCTGTAGAAACCATGAAATATGCGTTCGGCGAAAACAATAGGTCAAGCCGAGAAACTCATATATCTATCCGAAACAAATGCGTACGTCCCCGTGCCCGGCCTCGATCCCACGGTACGATTTATTCAAAATCACGCCGTCCGCAAAGGATTAATACATCGATATATTTGACAAGATATTGATATACTAGAAACATTTTTGTAATATATACAATTAATGTCTCATAATCGTAATAAAATCGAATATAAAATAGAAGTGACTTACCTTTAAGATTTTCGTTAAATCGTTTACAGCAAACGAAATTATCTTCTATGAACACGTACTCGTTCGTCGTTAGAATAATTCTGATGGTTGTTCTGCGCTGATCGTTATATACCCTCGGTTAAATTCTATCTGTACAAATCGGTGATTCCCCGGAAAAAGTTTTTCACCCTGAGAGTACATACGGGTATTTCATACGAAGTATGTGTAAGTGTTACATACATACGTACATACAGTATACATATAGTATGCATACAGCACCTCTTTCAGTCGGATTTCTAACAGCGGTTAGAAATCACATAATACTTTTACAATTTTTGTAAGCATCTCGCATAGGGCTATACAGGCTCAGACCTCAGAGCCCAGCTAGCTATTTGCTATAAGCGGCCAGCAGAATGGTTAAATAAATAAATAAAAAGAATGTTGCACATACTGATAGGTGCGATTACAACATAGAGATGTTTGTTCCAATAAATTGGTAATCTTTAACACGTTATTCGCATGAAAAATTAAACATTGCTCTTTAGCAATAAAAGAAGATAATATAGCATTATTATATGATGAATAATCATATGTCCATTAAAAATGGCATGCAGGACATAATACTCTATTGGAAAGTTCATTTGAAGCGTTACGTTTTCGATATTGATATGTAAGAAAAAGTGACTTGGTATATGGGAATCAGTGCGAGAAACCCTGGTAAAAAACAACTATTCCCTACGTTTTTATCCTTACGTATTTGACTTTTATTGATAAAAGGAAATTTATTTTTAACTAGATTTAGTTAAAAAATATAAAATTTTTAGCTAAAATATGTAA
The DNA here is from genome assembly GCA_004307685.1 of Ceratina australensis. NCBI lineage: Eukaryota > Metazoa > Arthropoda > Insecta > Hymenoptera > Apidae > Ceratina > Ceratina australensis. The sequence goes on along the minus strand of SHCU01000171.1, from coordinate 38,537 downwards.
AAGCAGAAGTCTATAAAAGGCGTAGATAATTCTAATATAAGACTAAATAAATTAATCCGCTTTGCCTTTTATATCTTACAGAATTGATCAATTTGGTACAAGTATATCTTATGGATGAGAAATTTTGTTCATTGCTGATACTTATTTTTTAGAAATTTCATGAGGAGTAGAGAATGAAAGGAATTTGTTCTAATACTTTATAGCAATTTTAAACATTTAGTATCTTTAGCTCAATTTATTACACACATTTACAATCATTATATCTACAATATTCTCCAATTTTAAAAAAATTCTCCTATAATTGATATACGTTGTAGGAATGATTGAGATTGGCAAGATAAAAGCTGGTAATTCGATCTTGCTGTATCATTCGTGGGATAAAGGTTTTTTCTCCTAATACTTTCAAGTAATATTTGTGGCTCAAATCTCGATTTCAAATTGTTTTGCTTAATAGGCGATTCTGTGTTGTTCACAGTAGGAGTAGAATAATGTCCACCTGACGTAGCATAAGTCTCGTACGCGTCGATATTCTCGCTGTCGTCGGCTTTGTAAATTCCAGAGGGTGGGGCAACCACTTGTACTTTTAAAGATTCAGTATTGCTTGGATTCGAATTACTTTCCTCCTTCATCGTTACAGTATCATCCACGGTGTCATCTGCAGATGATGTGCAATTGACCATGCTCTTAATTTTATTTTCTAAATTGTCTATAAAATATTGTCTAATTTCCGATAATTTTACTATTTCGATTGACTGGCTATTGTCATTTTTAGTGTTAATGTCTTCGCGAAACACATTACTTTCCATGTTTCCTGATTCCCTTTTATCATCCACAGGGACAAATTTCCATAATGTCGATTTCTCATTCGGAAATAAATTCTGACTTCTATGACAACAGTAAAGTGCTCCAGGATCTATTGGATGCGCTTCTGTATTAAAGACGTATCCTCCTGCATCTACAATGCACTGTCCCCATTGAGTTTGAATGACATCTCCTTTCTGACCAGAATTATGAATAAAATTATCAGGATCAAACAAGAGATAAAGATATTTAGTAGTTTCAGCTAAGAAGAAAGATTCCATTCTATCAGCCTTCCGATGATCCCTGACATCATTAATGGTCGCATAGCCGCAAGCAGTTTTGGCGCTGTGCTGCAAACTCCTTAGTATGTCTACACCCACTTGTATCAAATAAGGATCTCCTGTTGCTCTATACAAGTACATAACCGATTCAATAAGTTCCGGTCTCAATGGATATCCTTCTCTGTTAGTGCCCGCTTCGGCTTGTGGTATATTATAATATTCCGGCGTGAATCCAAATTGTTTCCAAACACGGTGATAATTGTGCAACGATTTCATTGCATCTCCGACTTCGCCGAAGAGACTTAATACCCCAGGCCAGTAAGCATCTAAAGACTGAAACACTGGCAACGTTACTTGCCCCTTCGTCATAGAAACCCATAGATGCCAGTCTTCTCTACGAATGTATTTCTCAATGGCAGCTTTATGTTCGTGAAATATCGTTGCCAATTCCGGATCTTGAAATAATAAAGTGCCCTTTGCCAAGTATTCAAAATAGGAATCAACGCCTGCGCCAATTCCAGAGTCTTGAGCCGTCCAGTGTCCCGTCAGCACGTCCACGTGGTTGCCTACTAAACCAATATTTGATTTATAGTAATGCAATGCTTTGATAGCATTCATGGCTACTTCCTCGTACAACGGATCTCCCGTCAATCTGGATAGTGTTCCAAATTCTAATAGGAAAGTTCCTATTCCAGCTGTACAAGAGATACTTGTTTCTCCTTCGGGTATCCCGTACTTCAAATTGACAGTACCATATGGCATTCCTGTAGGAGTGTCAAATGCTACGATCAAACGTTTCGCCATATCCTCCGCGAGCCGCAAAAGGGGACCATTGCAAGGCCATCCTGGCTCCAGATCCATGCCTGCTTTACGAGACAAAAGATGAGCACTGAGCAACCCTCCGATCACTCTTATATTCGTCTCAAATACGGAGACATTAATATTGGCCTCAAAGTTTGCTCTGGCGCTTATTATTTTCGCCACGCGACGGAATTCCGAGAAATTCCCCATCACTGCCAGCGTGTCCAAGGCGTCGATTAACGTTAATGAAAAACTGCCCCATGTGTCAAAACCGTCACAGCTTAGTGATCGCAGTTCGTCGTACGGGTAGGCATATGTTAAATAACTTGAATAAGCGTGATCAAACATGGTTCGTACCTCTTCTCTGAGGGCAATCAAGTCCTTCTTCTCGTATTCGCGCAAACATGTTGCCCAGGTTAAAAGGCCGAAGTATAACCAAATATTCAGGAGGAACATTTTAATGACAACCCCTTTAGATATCCTTTCCTTCTCCTATCAAATCGAAATTTGACTAATAACGTAAATACACGTAAAATGATTCTTTTGTAAACGTGGCATCATTCAACAATGATATGGATGTAAATAACAAACAACTGTCCACATGTCAAAGACCGGGGTCTTATGTATTACACATGTTTATATACAGTATTAATGGTGTATGTACCCTAGTCTTGTATGTATGTATGTACGTGAAAAGAAGCTATATATAGGACAGACAGGACCTTATGAATTTCAGTCATGTGATAAATTTTGTATGAAACTTAAGTATATTCATGAAGAAGTTTAATAAACGTAGATCATTTAAAATTAATGAGAGTTGTACATATATATCAATGCTGAAATTTTCAAAGGCACATGCATGTATAGTAGCTGTCAGGCTAGGCTAGAAACAGATTAGAAATCTCACTTCAAATCTCTGAAACACTTTATTTTTTAACAACACAAAATTTACTTAATGCATCGTCTACTTCATCTGAACATTTCAACTGAAAACGTTGCTCACAAATAACGTTTGTCGTGTATGTATTATGGGAGCAACATTTACATCGAATCTATTAACAAACCCAGGCGGAAAATCATCTTACGTTCGTTCGAACGTAGTCGACTGTTGGTTAAGATTGAAAATTAATAGTCATTTTGTATGACTGCCATAGCAATCAAGAAAAATGAAACTTCATGAACTCGTTTATTGGTAAGAAATTGCACGTTTCATATTCTAATAATTAAATAGGCTGCAGATTTTTAGCATTCATAGAATATGTAAAGAATGTATGCGATGTGCAAGATTATAATATATACTCGTAAGTGCATACTACTTTTTGAGGATAAGAAATATCTCAATGTAGAGATTTCATTTTGTAAATTAGCTTATTTTACATGTAAATTTGCAGTCTACTAATACCAACTTCGTCTCATGCAATGATCATAAACTTTAGGTATCAAAAGAAAATTGGTGCTTATGACAAGCAACAATGGGAGAAAACAGTGGAACAGCATATCCTGGGAGGATTTACCCATGTTCCAATGAAAACTGCAAAGCTAAAAACAGAACTAATCGATGTTGATCTCGTTAGAGGTAAAGATGCATCAAGCATTAATTAAAATTGTATGAGATTATTTAATTTCACAATATATTGTTACAATTATTTCACATTCTATTTTACCATTATTTAATCTTGTATAATATTAACGCATGCAGGTTCTTCTTTCCCAAAAGCCAAGCCAAAGCATGGATTGTCGACAGTAGCTTGCTTGGCGCTTCAACGTCTATTATTTCTTCCATTATATAGCAAGTGGTGGATACAGCAAACTAGTTTAAAGATTTTTACTTTATTTTTATTACTGTATAGCTTGCAGTTGATCAATATGTGTGTGTATTTTTGTCATATGGTCAAGGACAATGAAAGTGATGTATGAAAAATACTTATTTGTATCATAAATGTATACATATATACATCCGCATACACATGCTTATACGTAATCTTATATCAAATAAAATATGTATTTACAGATAGTGTCAACGTCAGAAGTATTAATACCTGTTATTATGATGTTAACATTATGCATCATTCATTCTCATATTGTCTCCACCCATTCAGGCCCAATTATGCCTGATAGGCAAAATAAACGAAAAACTGTTAAACGTCTACGACATACCCGATGTCGTATGGGTAAATCAAGAACTAGGCAAAATTTACGTGAGTATACCTGTTTATCTGTATTTTACATTTCGTCTATTGTTTTGTCATATAATTTGTATCCTTTAGGTTTGCATGAAGATTCAAAATCGTCTCAGGACACAGCGTCCGAAAAAGCTAGCACAATAAGCGACGAAGTATTAACATCTGTAAGATTCGGTAAAAAAGTTATAATTGAGAATTCTTTAACTGTAAGCCGGTCGCAGGTAACTATTGTACATTTCCATAAAACGTAATGATGATAATCGTTAATAACTGTGAAAATGAGAATCACGTTTTAAAGGAATTTGCGACTGCTCAAGTACCCTGTGATAAGGAGCCAGTAAATAATGTGGCTGTGAACAACTCTATGAATGGAGCTCCAGCTAGTCATACACAATCAAGTTAATACATTATATACTGTACTAAAATTCTCTGTTTTATTATTCGTTGTCTGTGTTTTCTTAAATTTAAAATATTACTTCCTCTATTACAGACGATGTTTCAGAACAAAATATAAGTAATATTCATCAAGATGATGATGGATTTGAAAGTTTAAATGGAAATGTATCCAGCGACAATGTTAAAACTATGGATAAACAGACGAAAAGCGAATTACATAAAAACAGTGAGGAACGTACACTTTGGTTGGAAGACAAGACTAACGTACAACAAAAATTTTCAGGTTTCATCCGTAACAAATTTTACTCTAAATACAATTCGCAACAGCATGTTCTAATCTTTGTTGGAAAGAAATGGTTTATTCCTTAATAGAGGATAATGTTAAAATAATATTTTAATTTCCATGTAGCATCAAATTTACTGAAGACAGAAGACAATTCTACGAATAGCGAACCAGAAACTTCTAATAAAGTGGTAGGTTTTCCTGTTTTCCTTTTAATTCTTATAAACCATTTCATATTATTCATTCGTATTCATAATACATTACTAATACTAAATTTCGTTATATCTGTAATGTACACACTCGAGAAATTATTTTGGATTACAAAATATTTTCAAAATATTCGTTCATCGCTCATATCTCAATTTTCCTATAATCTGTTTCATCACATTGGATAATTAATTGTGTAAGTTTTCTAAATCAGCTGCGTTTTCAAAAAGTCGTAAGTGTATTAAAGTTGTAAGTTATTATTTAAAGGACAAAGACTGTCTAATGGGAATAGGGTCTCGAGAGGGTCGTCGTCCATGTGAAAGCGAGGAAGAAGGAGAATGCGAGGAGGCAGTGACAAACCATTTGACAGAAGCTACGACATCCGCTACAGAATGGATGGGAGTAACGACGAATAGTGATGAGTGCAGCTACAGGTGAAATTCTATTGATATCTAATACTTCAACGTAAAATTGGTCTTTGAGGAACGAAAATTCTTACAGCTCAGAGCTTGAAGAATCTGATTTACATAGTGAAACAACTAAGAATTATGGAGAATTTGTGGAACATCCATTTTCTTGGGAATTTGAATTACCACCATCTATAATTCTCAGTTCTAATTGTGCTGCGTACGATCGTGGTAAATATATTGAATCATAACAAAATCTACTATTACTTTGCACGTGTGTCCGTCTCTGTTAAGGACTTCTCTCTCTGAGGGCCTATAATACAATAAAAGAACGATGAATAAAATTATGTTTTTCAGTTTCATGTACTATATGGACGAGACGTGATATAAAAAAGGCTGAGCTATCTGTGTTGGACATCAGTTCGGCTATTATTGCTAGAGTAGAGTCAATGCCCGAAAGTATGAGCTACTTTTATGGAGGCCTAATGCTTAGCGTGGTGTTATCTTTAATACCATCTATCAAACGATTAAGCGACCACATTGGGATGGACAATAATAGCAATGTAACTAGTTCCTTGATACCAAATGACTTGATTCACGTCAATTTGGAGACCTATAGCGATATTTTAAGTAAAATCATAGATCTGGCATTCGGGGCAACTCTATGGTAATTACAAGATATAAATCGTAAACTATATTACACGGAATAAAATATCGTATGTACTTCTTAAACTGTGTTAAATTTAAGGGAGCGGATGATAGTGCTTATATCAGCATTCGAAAGACTTATACTATCATCATTAGTATTTTTCCTATTAGCAGTCGCGGAACGTACTTATAAACAGAGACTTCTCTATGCGAAGCTGTTTTCACATTTGACATCATCGAGGCGTGCTCGAAAATCTGATCTGCCGCATTTCCGATTAAATAAAGTGCGAAACATAAAATTATGGTTGAGCGTGAGATCTTATTTGAAGGTATCCATATCTTTATTCATGTATTATATGAACTGCAGAAAAATGTATTTTAATATATAATTTATAATTTACAGAGAAGAGGTCCGCAACGTTCTGTACACGTAATAGTGTCAGCAGTATTTATTGTTACTTTATTATTGTTATCATTCGTGAGTTTGGAGTTGATTAAGGTAAAATGAATATAGTTGTTTAAATGGAGAGCATTAGAAAGAAATTAGGATGTTTTAATATATCTTATCATGTACGTAAAAATTCGTGATGTTATAGGATATTGAAAGTTTGCATTCCCGATATAATGTTGAGGCGTTGTTTTGGAGTTTTTCTCTCGGAATATTTATATTACGTTTTATGACGCTGGGCACAAAGATTAATAAAAAGTACAGAAACCTTTCAGTCCTGATTACGGAACAGGTGAAAAGATTATTCATTTTAGCTCTCTTAACGACATGTTTGTTCTAAACGAATGTGTTTGACGTTTGTTTTATTTCGTAGATCAATTTGTATTTGCAAATAGAGCAAAAGCCTCATAAGAAGGAAGAGCTTATGGTAGCAAATAATGTTCTGAAATTAGCAGCAGATTTAATAAAGGTAATGCAAAAATTAATATCTTTTTGTATGATTACAAGATATAATTGACTTACATCTTACAGGAACTCGAATGTCCGTTTAAGATATCTGGTTTATCAGCTAATCCGTACTTGTATACAATTACAAAAGTGGTACTATTATCTGCTCTCTCGGGAGTGCTTTCAGAGTTACTTGGTTTTAAGCTTAAACTGCATAAGATAAAAATTAAATAAAATGAGGGACATAGTAATACATATTTATTTCCGTGTAACTACCTCATGATGTTAAATAATTAGTAAACGTAAGAGTTTTGCAATTGAATATTGCAATTGCTCGTAGTATTAGTATCTTGAACAAACGATTTACAAAGATCTAATTTTATTGCTCTTTAATTCAGTTTACGAATATATACATGAAAATGAGTATATATTCTCGATTTCTGTTTTACATTGTCATTATCTTGTATGAATTCTCGTTATGATGCTTTATAGAGATACTTTATAGAGCATCGCGTTTTATAGAGATGAGTAAAATTAATAAATGCTGTGATTCTTTATGATAAAAAAGGAAGTTTTACAATTAATTGTTTTAGTAAAATTTTGAAGTTCAGATTTTGGATGTAAATATTTTAACGTATTTTTAAAAAAAGTTCCGTTCAATAATAATATTTCTATTCAAATGATGTGAAATCTATAATATTAACGATAAAATGTAAATGTGATTGTTAATGTTGCCTAAATGAGTCAAACACATATTGATATTTTCAATGTGTAAGATATTTAATAATGTGTATGCTGTAAATACTCCTGTTTTAAGTGGTATATACAAAGATAAAATGAAATAATAAATAATGCTTATATAGTTATATGTATACACTATTATACATGCTTGTGCATGTTAAGTGTTACAGAGATATATCATGTAAAATGTGTTAGAGAAATTCTAAAATTAAAGCGTAGTATTGGTACCAAAAATTCATGTAACATCATCCAAGTTATTTTTCACATCATTTTGCATGTATTTTTATGCGTTAAATAAATAAAGATGAATAGGTAATTTCCCTCTATTACATCGTTAAGAAATCAACTTTCCTGTTAAGAATGATTCAAGTATTATTAATTTGTTTATTTATGCAGTTAATAAAAAATTATCTATAAATTATAATACATTGATCTTAGTGTATTTATTTGAAATATTCTGCATGTCTGTCAAGGCAGTAACATACTTGGAAAAGTATGTTCGCAATTGAAGAAGGGCAATGAAACAAATGATTTACGTTATGTTCATTCCTCTTCTTGAGACTCATTTCCAGGTTTTGTATCATCGTCTCCTTCGCCACCACTGAATCCATCCATACCTTCCACTTCTTCCTCATCATCATCACCGGCAACTTCGGCATTTTCGAGCTCAGCCCGTTCCATTTGCCTCGCCAATTCTGCCTCGTCAGTCGCGGTAACGACCTTCGGCTATAAATTCAAATAATATTGTTATAGATATGTGTTCGAATGTGTATTTATAAGAAAGGAGAAACTTACAGCCATTTGGACATTGAATACACCTCCTAACGATGTTATCTTACTTTGTATAGCTTCGATAGCATCATTTAATGCTTTTAAACCATCCTGTTTTTCAGGTGTAGATGTTGTCATAACTGAAAGAGGTATAAGATGATTAATTACTTAGACTTTAAAGCGAAGAATTTATAATCACCAAAGTAACTCTCGTACCGTATAATGGTGGTGCAATTAAATTAATTTTAATTGGAAGTTCATCGGTGGAAAGAGCTAAACCAGCTTTTAAAGCAGCTTTTACCGCATCAATTCCTTCATAGCCATAACACGCTACCTCTACATCAGCCCTAATTTTTACTGCTTGAGAAGTTAATTTCCGTTTGATATTATTTAGCAGAACTTCCTTTGTATGCTCATCTAAGCCACACTCCGCTAAAATAGATGGATCCCTGAAATAATAGCACTTCAGTAATCCTTATTCCATAAATTACATCAGTTCTCCTTATAGTTTCTTCATACTCACAAGACAGACTGTTTAAAGAAGTCGTATGCCGAAGCTTTTTGTTTCTTATACTTCTCTTCAAAATGCCATGCAGTCTTTTGATATAATTCTTCCAACTGATCGTCACTGTCATAATGTAATAATTCTGCAACGTGTCTTAGGATCGAGTTAACTGCTTTTGCTTTTGCATATCTTTCTGTGCACCTTTCTACATCCTCAGCTGACACACGTCGTTTACTAAGATCAATATACCCTAAATTCAATGATTGTATATAATACTTTTAAACGAATTTTACATTTTATTCGTATAGAATATTTGTCTACCTTTCTCTTTGTCAACTCTGATTACGACAACTGGTTCAGTTTTTCCTACTCTAATAAGCTTATTGATAGATCTGATACGTCTTCTAGACAACTCAGAAAGGAGGATCATACCCTCGATATTATTGTATTCCAATAAATGTACGTAAGCTCCCATTTCGGCTATACTACGTACATTCACCATTACTACATCTTCTACCTCTGGATATTTCTCCTTATAAAATCGGCACGACAACACCATTTTTATTGCTGAGAAATAAAATCGATGTATGTTAGTTTTTGCATGTAGAAAAGTAATGGTACATTTTTAATTTCTCTGTGTACATGCAAAAGAATTATATTTCTCAAGTATTCTCGTGATAGAAAGAAAAAGAGGCTAGAAACCCAGAGGTTATCGTTTAGGTTTATTTTAAAAATAACTCGAACAATACTGCGATACACATTTTATAATTACCAGAGAATATGAATATATATTCAGAAGAACTAAAAAAACGTTCACTTATGCTATCAAAAATACACGTAGAACGTATAAATCTGTCAAAGTGCAAAATCTGTCCATGTGCACTTTCTCACTTGATTTTCAACCAGAGAGAAACACTACACAGCCATTCGAGATTATCAACGTGACGTTTGATCCAGAATCGCGGCATCTACTATTTCCAGATAAATATTTTAACTGTTACATTGTTTCATGTGAGAACATATAGCTTATAAATCGTTACGATTCGGGTACATATATTTTACAAACGATTATTTCTAAAAATCATTAATAATCTTGTTAATAAAATAAAAATCGATGTCAACCGCGCTCATGTACACCAACGTAAGGTCTGTTTCTTACATTGGCTGTCCGTTCGTAATAGCCAATATTCTCGACGCACCTATCTCCCATGACAATCGTTTTCGTGGATAATCATGGATAATGTTCGATCGCCAAAAGCGACATGTCCCGATCAGGTTAAAAAATGATTGTAATGTTAATCGAGTCGTGTGCGAGCCAAATTTTGTACGGATGTAAGGAACGAAAGTGTACACGCGATTTCGCGTTTTACGATTAACAAGAATAATCGAAAGAGCGAAGCGACAGGATGCCGTTGGTCTCGAAGAATTGCCCTCACATCGCCAATCGCGGTGATCTTGCAGTCGTCGAGATCGTTGTTTCGCAAAAGGAAAGGTTCAAGAAATGTAGTGAATGCAACACGGACGGGCCTAACTTGTGGCTATGCTTGTTCCCTGATTGTCGGTGGGTCGGCTGTCCAGAGACTCACCAGGATCATAGTACTGTACACAATCAGAAATTTCCTAATCATTGTGCTCACATGAATCTTTCCACGAATCGTATATGGTGTTACTCGTGTAAAAGGGAAGTGATAACGACACGAAAAGGTGATCACACACAGGGTCACAGGGTGATACGGAAAGCACCTCGGTCACCTAATCAAGTGGATGTGAAAGCACAAAAAGATAAATTTGCTGGTGATGCACCTATGAACATAGATTCCAAAGCAGATGATCTTAACAGACTCATATTGGACAAGTAAGTATTAGTAGACATATTAAATACGTATATGCTTATGTACATTTCCTTGTAATCATAAGAATTGCGAGTGTATAAACTGTGCGTATAATGTATGTATGTAATATATATGTATGTAAAATATGTGTATAATGTGACTGTACGAATTGTTTATTTTATAAACAACAGATTCTATGGTGAACTCACGAATCGAATAAATTACGAGAAAGATGGATCATTCAATGAAAAATCTGGTGATTCGCCAGATAGTACAGATTCGGATGAAAGTAAAGATATTTCTGGAAAGTTAAGAGGTCTTGTAGGTCTCCAAAATATTGGTAACACATGCTACATGAATGCTGCACTTCAAGCTTTATCAAATGTACCACCTCTGACACAATTCTTTCTGGATTGTGGTCATATGGTTAGCTATATGTCCAAAGATAGAAAACCTGGTTTAAGCTTAAATTATTTAAACCTTATTCAAGACATGTGGAACAGGAAAACAAGGGGATACGTTGTACCACATGGAATTTTGTCTGGGATTCGAGCTGTTCACCCAATGTTTAGAGGGTATCACCAACACGACACTCAAGAATTTCTAAGATGTTTTATGGATCAATTGCATGAAGAATTGAAAGAGCATATCGAGGATGATCGCGATATCGCGTTGAGATTAAAGGGATTAGGTGAACAGTCCTCGGATGAGGAAGAAACGGAAATCGATGGGAATGGTTCTAGCCAGTCGGATGCTGAATATGAAACCTGTGATTCTGGAGTTAGCGAGCAGAGTTCTCTTAGCGACGAGGGTGAACGAGGCACAAAGAGAAGATATTCTCGCGTGTCGCAATCAGAGAAGCTGAGGAGTAAATTCACGAATAGAAGTATCAAAAAATCTAGCGTGGATCAACCGTTTTCTCAGCCACAAAGATCGACGCAGAACTCACCTGTAAAGTGCAGAACTAAGAAACAAATGAAAACGCGAAGCATCATCAGTGATATATTTGATGGTAAACTTTTAAGTAGCGTACAATGTCTTACATGTGATAGAATTTCAACGAGGGTGGAAACCTTTCAAGATTTGTCATTACCCATTCCAAGTAGAGATCACATCGATATGCTACATCAGGGACCTCTGACCCCGCAAAAGGCAGGGCCATGTTCAGACGTTGTCTACGTAACTAATCAGTCCGGTTGGCTGTCATGGTTCCTGCAGTGGATGCGTTCTTGGTTTTGGGGGCCAGTCGTCAGTTTGCACGACTGCCTCTCGGCATTTTTTAGTGCGGACGAACTTAAAGGGGATAATATGTACAGTTGTGAAAAGTGTAACAAACTGCGCAACGGGATTAAATTCTCGAAAGTTTTAGAACTTCCCGAAATATTATGTGTCCATTTAAAAAGGTTTCGCCATGAATTGATGTTTAGTTCGAAGATAGCCAGTTACGTTTCATTTCCATTAGAGGGACTAGATATGCGGCCGTATTTGCATAAAGAGTGTGTATCCAAAGTAACTATGTACGACTTGATATCAGTTATCTGCCATCACGGAACAGCAGGTGGAGGCCATTACACTTGTTACGCGTTGAATCCTATTGTCAATAAATGGTTCGAGTTCGACGATCAATGTGTCACGGAAGTCTCGCCGGAAACTGTAAAACATTGCGAGGCTTATGTGCTGTTTTATAAAAAGTGGTCGCCGGAAATGTTGCAACTGCGCGACAAAACGATGGAATTAATGGATATATCATCGAAAGAAGTTTCCGGCTTAAACTTTTTCGTGTCCCGGCAATGGATAAATCGTTTCAACACGTTCTCTGAGCCCGGACCTATAGACAATTCTGATTTTCTTTGTCCACATGGTGGTGTTAATCCTGTTAGAGCACAATTTGTAGATAAACTTAGTATGCCTATTCCGCAAGCGGTTTGGGAATATTTATATAACACGTAAGTGTGTTATTCTCAATTATTTTTCCATTTCTTCAGCCTAGTAATACGGAATTGAAAGTTAACAAAAATCTGAATTTGTTTCAGATTTGGAGGTGGTCCGGCATGTACGCATTTATATGAATGCCCAATTTGCGAGGAGAAATACGAATCGCTACAGAAGAGGAGACAGTACGAAATGGAAGTATTCCAACAGTTGAACCAAAATACTGAAAATCCTACAGCTATTTATGGTCTGGCTATGCCTTGGCTACGACAGTGGCAAAGTTTTGTAAGAGGCAAAGAAACACAGCCACCTGGACCGATTGACAACAATTCCATTATAATAAATAAGAATGGTCAGAACATCCTTAAAGTTGGTAAGTTCCGAAACATTTAAAATAAATTTGTACACTGTGTACGTTTGTAATTTATATTGGTTTATCCGTACAGGTTCAGACTGTGGGCAAATACCTGAAGAGTTGTGGCAGTTCTTTTTAACTACTTATGGTGGAGGACCAGAACTAATGTTGCATTCATGTCAAAGATCAGTCTCTGCTCAGTCGAACGTATCGCTACATTCCACTTCAAATTCGAACTTAGATCAAAGCTTTAAATCCAGTCGCACAGAAGTTAAAACTAATAAACTGTGCATGGCTAGGAGCTCGGAGACAATTTCACAACCGGACAGTGCTATCGAGAGTTTAACTTCGGACAGTGACTCGCATCAAACGCAAAGGGATGCTGGCGAAATTTAAATGAAATTTCTTCGATACTATTGCTAAGTATACAAATTACACTTCCACGTGGACAATTAAGTTACGATTGATCTACTTGCACGGAAGAAAATCAATTTTTAGCTGTCGCGTCCTAGCTGTGTTACATTTTATTGTTAGATTTTTAAAGCAAAAAGTATCTTCTTCGATAAAAAGGGAAACTTGCACAGTCCTACTTGTACAAATACGTGAACGTCACGGAAAAATTTTAAGACGCGTCTTCATGTCATTCGCTTGTACGTTCTTTCTGTTCGCCGTTGTGCGCTATCTCGATGTAAATTCATGGGTAATTACCCGTATAGTTAACGGCCAGTTAGTACAAAATTCGGTAATTACAACCGTGCGCATTATTTAAAGACTTTCATTTAAATACTATGTTAACCAAGTCCAGCGACAAATCGTTAGCCCTCCGACTTCGGTAACATATTTAATACTTTTCTCTCTTTGTACATTTACTATATAATACCTGCGTGTCATTCCTGCATATACACAAAATGTTAACAACCTTGTTTAAAAATATATATATATATATATCTATATTCTGGTTTATACGCATTCATTTAAAACAAAAATAGTACAATGTACATTAAATACGCGTATAAGTGAAAGACTGAAAAATTGATTTAATTTAGTAAAAATTGTTGGTTCATATTGATTGAAATGTGGTGTTGAACGGGACTTTGAACGGGTTTCGCTGAACTATAGCAACGCATTCAAGTTTCACACGATGTAGCGAATAGAAAATCTGGACGTTCTATTACTAGCCCCTGCCACTATGATTATCTTATAAATTCGTTGATCTGTACATTCTCATAGTAAAAGCTAGAAATATTTCCCTTCGTGATCTCACGGCCTTATATTGTTACCAGAATTATTCAGTCTAATCGTCAGCATTTTTTATTTTCTATGCAATATATATTTTAACGAATTATTCATGTAATGTATGCATGTAACGACTGTTTGAATGCAACTACAATTTCAATTAAAAAAGAAGAAAACGCAGGGACACAAACAATTGTGAAGTTACATGAATTATTAATTATCACTGTGAGAAGTAACATACCTAAGAATAATAAATAAAAAACGCAGTGGTTTATTTATTAAATAATACATTGGCTCTTTGAGAACATTGTTAATATTGTACTAAAATGAATGGTAAAAACTTCCTATTACGATGAGTTATGATATGATCAAGTTATTAACGCGTTCCGTTCAAAATAAACTACGATTTTGCTTTCTTCTTAATTAAAAATATTTTCGAAGTGCAATTTATTCACACGAAAACTCCCGAAACTTATGTGTTCGTTATCCAAATGGAATTCAATAATTTCCAAATAGATGATATGTATGCGTGGCTCAATGTTAACATCTTTTACGAATACATTGCTTTAACGAAGGATATCTATCTCATTCCTTCAATTATTTATGTTACGACGAATGCTCCTTGTCAGCTATTGATGACATTCTATTAATTTCTATACATTATATATATATATATGTTTTAAGTTTTCTGAAGATTTGTTTCGAAATAAAATCTTTATTCCCTGATACTTCGATGCCCTGATTTAGTTTACTTGGGGAGACGTGACTTTTGAAATACAGTACTGACGCGTCGAAGAGTCGTCTCGTGGACCATCGATCGAGGCTTGCGCGTTCGGTGGATGCTGGCCATATTCCACTGATCTGATCTCCCAACCCCGTGTCACGCCGACCCCGTAGCCGTAGTCTATATCGCGATTAGGGAGTCGAGGATCGCGGTAGACCGTAGACGACCATGCGGTATCGTAGTCCACGTAGTTAGACGATCTCTCGACCCTTTATTTTTCGAAAATACATTTCCGTTTCGCGGAAGCACAGTCCGCCGTTACGCTGGATCCTCTTTCAGTTGAAACCTGTCTTACCGCCTGGCCAACGAAACTGGAGAAAAACCGATACGGGGCTCGCATCGAAGGCAGCCACGTCCGCTGCGTCAGCTGAAGTTCCATTAATAATTCCTGATCGAATTTTATTCGTCGTTTCGGTAAGTAATCGCTGAAGAACTTCATTTTTCGCTCGGGACTCGATAGTACGAAAGATCAAGGACGAATTCGTAAGGGTTGCACGGTACGCGCATTGTGCACCGTTCTCGTAGAGGTATAAACCAATTGAATAGAGTAAACCTTCTTGAAAGATCGTTAAAAGATTAGATATCGGAGTTGTTAAATGTTGTCTTCGGTTATAAGGGTACAAATTCCTTTTACTTTGTCACAGCTTCCATTCGTATGGAATTGTGTCAAACATATAGTATATCCGACCATTATTCTCGCACTCGAGCAATTAAAATGACCTTTATGCACTGTGTCAAATCTGTCGCTATGTTACTATTTTTATTGTCTTAGGGAAAGTGCGGAAATAATATGTTTAGAACAGTTATTGAAAATTTCACGCTCGTTAGAATTTAGAATTTTGTCATTCGAATGAAATGAGTAATTTTGATCTCTTTTAAATAACGCGATTTCTGAACCACTTGGTATTTTTCTTTCGTTGAAAAATCTAAAGATCTATAATTCGTCTGTTTGTAGAAGCAACAAATTAAATACGATGGCTGACTTCCGCGGATTCTACTCAAGAATACCATCGTTGGGTGCGACGTTTAACGTTGCTTGGGAAACATTGAAGGCTAAATGGCCAGAAAACAGCCCCTGCATGGAGCTTATTCGTGGTCCGGGGCCGAACGCCCAGCGAGCTGCGAGCCACAGTGGTCAGGGCCAATTCAAATCATTCGATGAGGGTCACGACAACACGGAAATGATGACTATGAATGGAGATCAAGCGTATCGGGACCAGAATAACGTAGCCGTCGCGGAGGACTCGTTTAGCTATCAAAGAAACGGGTAAACGAACCGTACATGTAGCCGTCGCGAAAACATAAAAATGTATGTGAATAACATTTTTTGATAGACTAGCAAGTGTCGCGAGACTTGTAAAAGAGGGTTGTTAACGATGAAACACTCGCTCGTTCATAATGATACGTAACGGCGATACGAGCGTATAATGCAATTTTACAGGCACTTTTATAGATTTTATGTTTTCGCAGGGACAAAGTTAGAACAGGAAGCGTTAGCAGCGGCGAATTTAGCGAATACGACGAAGGTGGCGGTGAATTTGGATCTGGAGTAAAAATTAACGAGTGGCAAGCTGCATGGAATGTTACGAACGCTATTCAGGTACTCTATTTTAATTCTTCTGATGTACATTATGCACGTGAGATCAGTAATTTTTCTTATTACTTTTCTAACAATTCTTACTTATGCCTTTCCAAGGGAATGTATGTTAAAATAAAATGCTTGTTTATTTTACAGGGTATGTTCATCGTATCGTTGCCGTTTGCCGTATTACGGGGCGGTTACTGGGCGATCGCTGCCATGGTCGGTATAGCGCATATTTGCTGCTACACCGGAAAAATACTCGTCGAGTGTTTGTACGAACTGGACACTACGACCGGGCAACGCGTACGCGTACGGGACTCGTACGTGGCCATCGCGAAGGAATGTTTCGGTCCGACCTGGGGAGCTAGAGTGGTGAACATCGCCCAGATCATCGAACTGCTGATGACTTGTATACTGTACGTGGTCGTCTGCGGTGACCTGATGATAGGCACGTTCCCGGAGGGCGCGATAGACACGAGAAGCTGGATGATGCTGATCGGTATATTCTTACTGCCGCTTGGTTTTCTTAAGTCCCTGCAGCATGTGTCGGTGCTCAGCTTTTGGTGCACGATGTCGCATTTATTCATAAACGCCATCATCGTCGGTTATTGTCTTCTGGAGATCGGCGACTGGGGTTGGTCCAAAGTGAAATGGAGGATCGACTTCGAGAACTTCCCGATCTCCCTTGGGGTGATCGTGTTTAGCTACACGTCGCAGATATTCTTACCCACATTGGAGGGCAATCTGATCGATCGGTCGAAATTCGATTGGATGCTGAACTGGAGCCACATCGCGGCTGCCGCGTTCAAGTCACTCTTCGGCTGGATTTGTTTCCTCACGTTCCAGAACGACACGCAACAGGTGATCACAAATAATTTGCATTCGGCCGGGTTCAAGGGGTTGGTAAATTTTTGCTTAGTCGTAAAAGCCGTGCTCTCGTATCCCTTGCCGTATTACGCGGCTTGCGAGCTACTCGAAAGAGCGTTCTTCAGGGGCAGACCGAAAACACTGTTTCCGACGATATGGACGGTCGACCGGGAGTTGAAAGTTTGGGGACTCGCGTGGCGGGTCGGCGTGATTGTCTTCACTATTCTTATGGCTGTATTTATCCCTCATTTCAGTATCCTTATGGGATTCATCGGTTCCTTCACAGGGACGATGTTGTCCTTTATATGGCCTTGTTACTTTCACTTGAAATTGAAACGAAACTCGATGGAATGGAGCGAAGTCGCGTACGATTGTTTTGTTATCTTCCTCGGAGTGCTCTTCGGCGTGATGGGAGTCTACGATTCTGGCTCCGCTCTGATAAACGCCTTCGAAATCGGTCTACCGTTTTGAATGATCAGTGTATTATTCAAAATACGAGCACACAATAATGCGTGTAGATACAACATTACTCAATGGAATCATCATCGATTTGCAGCTTGCATTAATTTATTACTTTATTTATTTTCGCGTTTGCTCTCCGGAGCAGCAAGTCATGTATTTGTTCTTCATGCATCTCTATCCAAGCGGACATAGACTGTACAAAACTCGCATAAAATAGCATGATTTATTGCTGAAGCATTGCCGTGAGAACGTGAACTACATCGAGGCTTCTGGATTCAAGTGAAATTAAGAGAGATCAAAACGAATATCGAGTATTCTACTATTTGATCAATAGGCGCGATTTGAAATATCTAATTATATTTTTGCTGGTTTCAAACGAGAAGGCATTAATTCCGATGTCGTCGCTTAGGGAGATCTCGCTGTAAAGCAAAATATGCCCCTTCGCTCAGTCGAGTGCGTTACATGCATAGATATAATTACACAAATTATTCGTTTGATCGAAAGCGTATGTACATTATATACAAATGGTTTGAGACATTTTGAGATTGTATATTTATATTCAACCAGAACACACACATATCTAGAAAATGATCTATTTAAAAATGACAAAATCGTAGAAAAGAGAGAGAAAACAAAATGAATGGGTGAGCGAGTGAATGAAAGTGAAAGAGAGAATATATATTCGCGTGTATTTCGGCTTTTAACGTGTGGTCCTACGTCTTCCTTACCCTTGATATAAACTTCGTCAACATTTCAGGGGGCTTTCTAGCAACGTTTTAGATTATATATTTAGCGACAGCAAAGATGACAATATCTTGTTAGCTATAAGTAATCGATGTCTTCCATGATACAATCTACAAAAACGAACACGCACGGTGAATGACAGTGGTGTACAAGTTAACTAACTTACTGTTACGCAGATTTCGGAATTTTATAATTAACATTGCGTATCCTGTAATTTCTATCTATGCGCAGACAAAACGTATGTAGGTACAGGATGCATCGCATCGTTATTAAACTGAACATATTCTGTTGCTAAAATCGTTTGCGGACATACAAGATGTTCTATCTAAACACAATTAATACCCAAATTTATTTTAAATGTGTTACGTAGAAAAGATTAGAAGAAAATCTTTACTTTTCTAAAGAGTTCTGTTATATCAAATGGAATACCTCCCAATGATATGGTTTTTCATTGCCGAATCTTATGTACCGGATTACTCGAATAAATTCTTGGCTATGAGCATGAGCAACGCATATCCGTTTTCACGGCTAAAAATTTTTCTAACACCGCTGACAGCATTCATGCTAACGTATGTTATCGTTTGAATTCACAAGTTTCGATGGATCTTATTGTGCAACATTTAGATTATGCTATTATATTAAAAATATGTAATCAATTGTAAATATAGTAAGCGTTGAACTGCGAGTTTTTATGGAATTAGTAAAACTTGAAACGTACAAGGTGGTGATGCATAATGTACATAATGTTCAAAACTATGGAAGATCAAGAAAACACACCGAATATCTATGTACATATCATACTTACAAAGCATTTACATTCCATTCTTTAAAGTATATTTATAGGAATTTAATTTTATATAAAAGTCTGCAGTCTCTAATAATTACAGATACTTTGCTTTAATAATTATTATGACAATTATAGATTTTTGTTAAGTGTTTTATTTTTCATAACTGAGAATCCATCGAAACGTGTACTAGCATAATTATCTATGTATGTACCTACATATGCGTACTTATAACAACAATGTTAGCCTACTCTGATGTCTCATCGTCGTATACGGAAACGATGTGGCCAGTTATGTACTCAACGAGTACAATTAGTTACGTGATCCAACGTCTTCCAAGGCCAATGCAGGCCAAAATAGATCACATGTTAGTTTGAGCAATATGAATGTAGCTAAAGAACTAGTCCGACGAAACCTGCGGGATGCTCTCAACTCTCCATCAGATATATTCTTCGAAATTCTATTTATTTCCCTTGTTCTACAATTGTTCTAAACACTTTAAATCTGATTTACTTGGAGTAAAGTCCGAAGAAATGAAGCGAAAACATTCCGAAGAGCAAGAACATCCCGCAGTTGCAGAAACATGTTACTTAAATGAGATAAAATAATACTTATGAAAAGAAGTCTTCCAATGATGTCTTCCAAGATGATAATAATATATTTGATTATACAGAATGTCCTGTTTTCACACGCAGTTATCTCCCGAACCATAAACATTGTCAGAAAATACCTTTCAAGTTGAAACATACCCTGTTTTGGGGAATCTCTCGTGATCACAGATATATCTTCTTTTCCTATATAAAATTATATAATTTGAATAACGATCATTTGTTATCGTCATTCAGAAGGATGACGTTTAATATCAGACGGGATAATTGCGAGCGAAATAGTGACACCTGCATATATTATAATACGATCTATTGATCCAAAGAAATCATTGTCAATGATATTATATAAACGTTATATTGAGAATTATAGCAGTTAAGCGTTAATTGTTAAGATTATGATCAAATTTACTATGTAAAAGAAATCATTATGCAGTTCATTTGAATTGGGTTTGTTCCAAACGTTCGTTTCGTCCTTTGATATCATCGACATAGATAAACGCGATACCGTCTCGTTGAAAAAAAAAGAGAAAAGGAAAAACAAAAAAAGAATTGATATACCGTATAGTATCGTGTTCTTTTAGTTTAAGGCATTATTTATTGTGTGTATAAGCTTTCATTATATGTAATTGTTGACCAAAGAAAACAAACGTTAGATAAAATTAGATGAAACGAAATTCTGCATGGAAGATGATTACGGAACGAATTAAGGTTCCGATTGGAAAATTGAAGCAGAAAAGGAAATGATACCGGATAATGTTATTTTTCCTTGTAATTTGCGCTCTTCTTTTACTTTGAAATAGCATACTGAATGAAGCTGTGTATACGTACGTACTTTTTATCAATACGTTTATGGTCTTTACAAACGTCATTTATTTATGAAAAGAATTGTTATTAATTTATAGTTATATAACCACTGATGTTTAACAAGCAAGAATAGGAAAAACCTGTAAAATCCGTGAAAGAAAATTTCAAGAAAATTAATTTAAAGCCTTAAATATAAAGAGAAAAAACGCATTGAAGTTCTTTACATACGGTTTCATGTAAGAAAACTTTTAAGAAGATACGTGCAATTATATTAGATTGTAATGTATGAAATGTTCGTCCTTCAGTTGAAATAAAACTGCTTCTTTTTGACAACAAGATTTATTAGTCTGTTAGACTTGGAACTACAACGCAATGGTATGCGCTCTACTTCTTGAAGTAGGGAGATAGGGGCATAGCAATGTTTTTACTTCAAATACGTTTTGATTGTCTTCAAGTATCCGAATAACTAATAATCCTAAGCGAAATTTCTCATTATTCTTTCTATTTTTCTTTTATCGTTACTCCTTCCTCAGTTTTTAATGCATAGATATTTTACTGACTTCAATGTTCCCTCGTCAATCATCAAATTATGTTATTTGTATTCTATAATAGGTCCACATAAAGAATGTATACAACAAGTTCAAATTTTACATTTTTATTACAACTTATTTACAACTTATTCGTTTGCAATTGTAACTTCCACTTCAACGCCAGGTTCAATGGAAATGCTTGTTATTTGTTTCACTATTTCAGATGGCGAATATAAATCGATGACTCTTTTATGGATACGCATCTGGAAACGATCCCATGTCTTCGAACCTTCGCCACAAGGTGTTTTACGTGTAGTGATTCTTAGAATCTTCGTAGGCATACGAACTGGCCCCTTAACTTTCAGTTTTTGTTTGTTTGCTCCATTGATTAACTCAGAGCAAACTAAAAAGATATTATAAGATAAAAACATCTGAATGTGAATACTGTGAGGGAGAAAATATAAAAAGTAGATTACCTTTCTCAAGAGAGCGTACATTGCGCGAAGTCAATGTAATCCTAATTCTGTGAATAGGAGTCACTTCTTGCCCTGGTTTTTCAGGATTGTCAACTTTCGTGCTTGCCTGAAATACGTAGATTAAATTAAGAATCAATAAATGTCAAGAATTTATTATGCTTATTTATGTAAACAGTTGACGAGATAAACAACTGCATAAGCCATGAACCGCGTGGCAAAACGTATACTTAACCCTGACATGCCAGATTATTATACGATGTCGTTAATATAAGATCGAAAGGTATTTATCTGAAATCATATGTAAACTATAAAATGATATAAACGATCACCCACCATTGTTTAATTGTCTTCCTGGTCGAGATGATTAGTTTATTTTTAAACAAAACTAATCAGCGCTGAACCAGTAAGTGCACACGCCGCGTGTGCTAAACAGAAGAGGAGGTTGAAACCGATCATCTCCGGATTTCCGGTTTAAATGTAAATTTACAAATCACGTACGCAATGCGATTTGAACAAACGTCGATCAAAACATATATCCATCTACGCTAGTCTATTAATTAATTAAAATTGTCGATTGTTGTAATTAATACAAATGATATAATATAACTATAATTATGAAAAAACAGTTTGCATCGATGGAAGGTATTTTAAAGTTACAAATCAAAAATGTATCGCACAGACGTATCTCTCTAATTCTATTTAAATGCTAATTAATTATGTTTTTTAGAACGAGTATCCTGTCCAATAGAATTACCGTTACTTTTCCACCGCGGGTTCTTTCACCTTTAGTTGTTTAACCATTTCAGCGTGAAACACGCGTGAACTGGTGAAACGCGGCTAACTTCAAGCTATCGAGTTGCGCTGTCGCGTCCTTTGACACGCTTAACCGTTTACGAAAACGATTTCGCCAGTTTCTCGCCGATATTTTGATCATTTTACCATGCGAAGTATTCACGTAAAATTCCGAAAGCTACGTCGTAGGCGGTACACTCGCACTTAGTAATAATTAAAACGCGGAAGTGTGTGAGAACCCCGAGAAACTAAGATTGTGTCGTGCACCCCATCGTCACATATATTTGCTTTATTGATATTTTGAGTGTCACAGGCCTTGCGGTGCCTATGCATATCTTGAGGTAAATGCATCTTTTAGTAGACGTAGTTGTTCAGGATCGTTTTTTTAATAATGCGTCTGATAATGTCTATACCCCGATAAATGGGTTAAATAATAACATTGTTTATACCATTTTCGTACATTTGTACACGATTCTAAGACATAACCTACTCAGTGTTTTAGTACAATTATTTTTAAAATACATGTATTCCATCTTTATACAGGCAATTATAAATTAAAATGTAATCCTATTTTTTCATCCATTAATATTAAATCTCTTGTATTTGTCGTAGAACTTGGCACGTGTAACCACTATTTATTCGCCACTGTAGTTATGTGTATAAATTATGTTTAGTTATAAAAGATATTTATTCAGTAATGATGTAGCAATTCATACTTTATCTCCATTGTGCCTATTTTGAGTGTTTTATTTCTATTTCGATAGACTCGATCTTGTGTATTTGTTCTCGATGTTGTTATTAACTGTTGTATACGTTAAACTTGATGCTATTCCTATTTTTAATAATTGAGATGTTAAAGAAGAAAGAGTAATGAGTATAAAATAATAGCTGATGAAACTGTGTAACTGTTACAGAATCTGGACGGTGTTTTAGATTATTTTAAGGATTCAGATTTTCTCATATTTGGTTGAGTCATTTAGCAAGCATGTCGGAAATAGTTTACCCGCAAGGGTGCAGACCAGTTACCGATGATCTAGGCCCAGACGAACTTATTAGAAGATTAAAGGTATATTTTCTAACAAGACTTACTTCTCCTATATACAAGTACAATATCTTTTTAGATAATAAAGAAAGTACGTAAAAAGTGAAGATAATTGATATTAATATATTTATTGAACAGACATTAGCTCACACACTACAAGCAATGGGCCAAGATGAGGGAATGTACCAACAATATATACCACTTGCATTACATTTGGCAGAAGAACATTTTTTAATGCATCAAAGTAAAGACGTGCAGCTCCTGATAGCTTGTTGCATCGCTGATGTATTACGAGTTTACGCGCCAGAAGCGCCGTATAAAGATGCGGAGCAGGTACATGCTCTATCTATATTAGAGATATTCTCAATTATTTTCAAACATTTTTCTTCTATTTTTTTTTTTGTTAAATTCAATGTACTAAAGGGATTGAGTTTTTGCAGGTGAAAACTATATTTTTATTTCTGATTAAACAATTGGCTGGTTTGAAAGATCCCAAAGATCCTGCTTTTAAAAGATATTTCTATCTTTTGGAAAATCTGGCATACGTGAAATCATTTAACATGTGTTTTGAACTAGAAGACTGTCAAGAAATTTTTTGTGCACTCTTCTCTCTTATGTTTAGGATAGTAAAGTGAGTACAACATGGTTAAATAGAAATGGAATATTTTAATAAAGGAAAAGTATTAAATCATTTTGTAATTACAATTTCAGCGATGAACATTCAGGGAAAGTGAAAAGTTTCATGTTGGACGTGTTGTGTCCCCTCATTACAGAATCGGATATTGTCAGTAACGAGCTTTTGGACATCATACTTATGAATATCGTAGAACCAAATAAAACCCAAAAGAAGAACGCGTATTTACTCGCGAAGGAACTAGTAATTAAGTGTAGCGACACGTTAGAACCTTACATTCAAGTAGTAAGTAGGACTTTAATATAGAAATTAAAATCCAGCACTGTCTTCACGATGTATTACTGTTTACTTGTGAACTATCATTGAAGAACTTGCAATTACGTGAGAATTAATCATACCTCGCTAGTATATATGGAAATTGTTTTTGCTAAGGGTTAGATAATGAAGATTTTGCTGAAATTTACTTTACATACTTATATTTATATATCAATGCGTGGAAATGAAAAACAACTTAATTTTGAAATTTTTAGTTTTTTAATCACGTGTTGATTTTGGGTAAAGAGGAGAAAAGCTTACAAATTTGCAAGAAGGTGTACGATTTGATTTACGAATTGAATCACATATGTCCAAGCGTCTTGTTGTCCGTCCTCCCGCAGTTAGAATGTAAATTGAAATCTTCTTCGGAGAGTGAAAGATTGGGTGCTGTAGCGTTGCTAGCAAGAATGTTTTCCGAGAAGGGATCACAGCTAGCTGTTCAACATACACAATTGTGGCGCGCATTTCTTGGAAGGTTCAATGACATCAGTGTATCGATACGCATCAAGTGTGTGCAGTATTCAATGCATTTTTTACTAAATCATCCAGAGCTGAGAAAAGATATTACTGATACACTGAAATTGCGACAACACGATGCAGACGAAAGTGTCAGATATGAAGTTGTTATGGCTATAGTGGCCACCGCCCGAAAGGATTTCGAAGTAGTGTCGGATAGCGAGGATTTGTTAGAATTTGTTAAAGAAAGAACATTAGACAAAAAGGTGTGTTAGATTAGTTTTCAGGAAGATGCCGTGTTACTCGTACAACATTTAAAACGGTTTAATGATGGTTTCTACTTTTAGTTTAAGATCAGAAAAGAAGCGATGACGGGATTAGCCATGATATATAAGAAGCATTTGAACGATGCGGACGTACCGCAGGCAACTAAAAAGGCCGTTACTTGGATAAAAGATAAAATATTA
>SHCU01000170.1:231535-244616 GCA_004307685.1 Ceratina australensis | reverse complement strand
AGCAGATATTAATTCCCGTCCTAGATATATTTACAGCAATACAGATACATTTACCATGAACTATTACCATGAAATTTTAAATTTCATTCAATTAAGTAGCTGATCTAACATAAATCACAAATACGTTTGAATCGATGCATTACATAATATCCAGCTAATTTCTTCGAATGTCAGTGATTATGTAAAAATTAATAAGATATTAATTCTTCTCAAGACGCATTCATAGCAATATCAATTAATTTGTCACGTACTCTCTACACGTAATTAATTTTGGATTTCATTCAACTACAATAAGTAGCTGATCGAACATAAATCACAATCACAAATTTTCCAAATACACACCGAACCTGTACATTGTACAAGTGATTTAATTGGAGAGTGCAGTCTCGATGAGTGATTATTATTCGCGGGATTACAATCCGAGCGACGGGGCTTACGCAATAACGAATATCGGTCGTTAGATCGCTGGCGTAGCGGGAGAAGCGAATCCTTAGGCGCGTGCACGCGCGTTATTAATCACGTGAAAAAGCGTTAAGTAGATAATAAATTAGGCGGCGAGCCGTCGCGAAACGTCGAGTCGCGTGGAAACTTGCGCGGTATTCAATTAGCCTTATCTAATATCGCAATCCGACTCGATATTTCAACGTTTTCAGTTGGCAACGTGTCCCGGCGCGTATGACACGACGGGGCATTTACAAAAACTCGGGGGCCGCGACGTCGGCGAGGTTTCGCAGAACGGAATTGCGAAACGCCGTGAATTTCTAATATCCGTTCGATAACGGGTAATGATACGTGTCCGTGTTGGCGGACTCTGTAATTCAGCCAGGATTTTCTTTCCACTCGGTCACCCGCAGATTTTTCCTTTCCACGCACGCTTAAGTAGCTGAAATCTGAATTACTCGACGTTAAGTAATTCCACGCTGTTCGCGCATATTTTAAATATTTCCCCCCCGCTTTAGTACATGTAATTAGTTTTATTGCATTTTTCGTTTGATTTACGATAATTGGTAAATTGCAATGTCTCTTTAAAACGCGAGATATCAGAGGTTAATTTCAAGTAGAATATTTCATTTGATTTCTGCTGAATAAAATCCATTTTATATAATGCCATAAAATGCGCGTGCACGGCTACCGAATAAATATAGACTGTATCGAAATAGTTCGAGTTTCCCCGATAAAATCGATTGGCCTAATTAAATCCGCCGCGAGGTTAATAACGTTACGACCATGATAATAATAAAAGTTCGTTGTGATCCGAGAGGTAACAATGTAATCTGTTACCGAGCGGCACAATTGTTCCGAGGCAAACTAGCATGAAACGAGCCATTTAAATCCTCGGATAACGAATCCCTGATCTTGCAATTAAAATGATAAAACGTTCATGAACGCGCGGAAAAAGGGGCGCCGTGGCATTATCGTGATGCATAAACGTGAATCGGAAAGTGATACGGTTTCCACGTCGTGATTGTTTATAATCAGCTTGCCGTAAAACCAGTGCAACTAAGTGGAAACGAGGGTGAGCAAGCGATCAATTAATCTTATCAATTCCTTATCAAATCATCAGCTACATGCACAGGGTTCATTAGAACGATACGTCCAATTTTTATGCAAAATGATACGTTTATGGATAAGATAAAAAGCTTGTCACTATCACGTGCATTACATAGAATAAATACTCTTACAGATAAAGGAAGACAATTTTTCAAAATAAAACATGTAGAAATCCAGATCGTTATTTGAGGCATTTATTTGAAAAATGACCTAGGTCCATCTTCCAAAAGAATTAAGCTAGCTATTTTAACATCAACATTTCTGTATTATCTCGCTAATTTTCGTTATTTTAATAGCAATTATAAATTTAATTAATTTAGATACATTTCAGCAGTATGACATGTTATTGTCTAATAAATAAATTTTTAATTCTATTGAAACGTGAACTCCTAAATATCTCAATTTAAGTAAATTAGGCCACTAGCAAAATAAACGGCTCATTTCTTCACCTTCCTTCGGCCCACTGCGACATGTATAAAGTATTATAGTTTTTCAATACAAAACAAGCAGATTGCCTGTTCACCTCTCTTCGTCGCGCCGAAAACAATTAATAATAATTAGACAATCGTAATTCATTATTACCAATAGCATGGTAACAGGAATTCTCTGGAAAGCTTCTGGACCATAAATATCGGCGAGTATCGTGGACAAAATCGCGACCAATTGCAACCGTGGTTTCGAGCCGGGTTACTTTTTATTTTTATATCCCCCCAGCGCTCGGTTCGTAATCGGCATGCGTGCACTCTGCATACGAATGCGAGCACGCTAGAAGCTCGCGAAAGGGACACTTGTGTGCGCGCTGCACCGCCACGAGGCACTTCGGCGTGGTGGTTGGAAGTGGCGTGGCGTGGCGTGGCGTGGCATGCCGTGCGAATACCAGCCCTCCTATAAATCTTCATTTAGTGGCCGGGAGAGTTGGTTGTTGAATCTCCGCTCCCGAGAGACTCAGAATTTCGAGCACACCGGATGCACACTCGTTTCGGTTCCAAGCTTTCCTCATTTGCGTCTCATTCTCGTTTCGAAACGGTCATCTTCTTTCACTTGATTGATTTTACGGATAAAATCAGAATAGCGAATGTAACCGAGGCGTTAATAGATCAATTTTAAAGTATATTAATCACTTTTTGGTATGCAACTATTCCACGTTTTTTAACATGCCGTGCCTATAATTATAAAAGTGATCTAAGTCAAACTACAAACAAAATTAATTTATCAAGAACTTCATATTACACTATTTTAAGCTAGACATTAAATTTTGATTAATTAAGAGTAACAGAATTAAGAGGCTATATGATATATAAATATTTTTCAAATATCTCGAAACAGGAAATAAATGACTGTCCAGACTTTTCGTCAAAATAATAATTGACAGTCATTAGATTCCCAGACGATTACCTGGTCTCGATATCCTGATCGTGTTACCCAAAGCGAAATACAAAGGATCGTGCGTCAGTCGAACTGCCCCTTAAACCAAATTCGTTAGAACGCAGGTGGACCTCTGAAAATGTAGTAGCATCGGTTCTGAGAAATTTCGTGCCAAGATAAGTTTTCGTCAACCACAAAAAGGATGCGTGTATTGAACATTTCGCCATTGGTTCTCCGGAACGAAATTCCTCGACGTGGTTCCTTCCATGGGTTTCGTGGTCATGCCCTGCTCGAGTTACCTCACCATGGGATAAAAGCTTCACGGATTAATTATAAATGCATTCATAAAAATATTCGGGAAAATTGAATTTATACAGGGAGAATGAATGATATATAGATAAAATAGTATTTTTGACGCAATTATTACGTTTAGAAGATAAATTTTATTTTTCAATAGAAATATAAAAATCTGCAGTCTATGACAGGCGAGCATCACTTGTATCCGGTACCATCTGTTTGGTGAAGGATAGCTAACAAGGATAGTTCTCTATTCGAGAGTTGAACTTAAAAAGCGAAGCAGGTGGTCTGAAAGCGATCCAATATGCTGGCGATCGTGTCAGAAAGCTGGACATGGAACGTAACGGCTCGCCGTCGATTAAACTGTCCGTTCAGGTGACGCGGTTCCACCAGTCGTCCGACCGTTTAATCCTCTTAAGGTCCAGCTGCTTAATTATAATACGACTTTGTAGAACGTTCAGATTTACGAAAACCGGTCACCGGTTCGTATCCCGCGAAAATGATTTAAAATTGTGCAAGGATCTCCTTGATATTAAAAAATTATCCTCCAATACTTGCATGAGCAAAAGCGAGAAAAACGCTAAACGTATAATAAACATCATTAATCTGGAATAAAATAAATCTCATTCCAGATTCCATTTTAATATAAGAGACATTATTAATTTGTACAGAATCTATGAAAAAGCTGATCGTTATTAGTCTCGCGTTTTGGTATGGGGCACAGGCAAAGTTCAATCGTGCAGCATGTGTATATGCACGTGTCCCAACGGGTGTACCAGCCGGATGTAATAAATCGAACACGGTGAAAACGTCGAGCGAGTGGCTGCCGTGACTCGATGACAGCTTAGGAATATGCTAGCCCCGATCGTGACTCCGCTGATCCAGAAGTAAATACAGCATAATAGAGTTCATACACAGCGGGGAGTGCACATAGTCTTTAACGGAGCTAACTGTATTTCGTAATTAAAGCTAAAATCGTGCAGTCACTTCCTGATAGATCTTTCCTTAATTTGCTTAATTGTTAACAAGGGAAATGTCGTGTATTAGAACACGTTCACACTGGCTCAGCATAAATTATCTTAATTAATATACAATTATAGGATTAAGTATGAGAAAAGCAAGAGAGAGCTATAGGGTCTATTAATATTTTTTAATTTTAAGGTCTGGCTAGAAATCATTGTCCCAAGGTATATGTATGAACAGTTTGTGGAAAAAGATATTTTATTAATATAGAAAACGAATTAAAATATATTTTATTAATCTAATTAATCTATCTAAATAAAAACATTTTATTAACTATTTTATTAATCCGCATATGAATTTACTTAAACTAAAGTATCACGATAGAACTACACTTTCATTACTCAATATACTGGGGTATCAATTAAGATTTAAATTCTACCCAGGTAAAAATGCCAAACACTCAGCTTAATCGTTCTGTAACAACTGTAACATTCGAGACCGCTGCTCGGCGGAGCGTGTCGTCAAAGGGCTGTCGAAGAAACGCTGCTACTACTTAGTTTCCCAGTGAATACTGGGCTCAAGAGGGCAAGGGAGTCGCGTCGTGCAATACGGATAATCACGATATATTGTCCGCGGTTAAAGGAGAAACGGCGCGTGATCGTGAACAATTCAAATCCCGTATCTCGTGTATGAACACGCGGAACCGTGTTCGCTGCATATTGCTACACGGATTTAATTAATTCGTGATCGGTAGCCCGTGCACACACAGTTCTTAATTTCTCTTTGTCCGTCTCCATTCGAGGTAGTCTGCAGAATACAACGAGGCTCATTTGCATCATCCGTACGTCTTAGAATAAAAATGATTACAATTTTTACATAACAATTGTTGCTTAATCCCATGACACAGATTATGTCTCGATAGAATGGTCCGAATGGTTAATATCAAAAATCGATTGCATAATATATGTCGTGGAAGAAATGTCTATTGCTTGAATTATCTTATATATTTCACATAGAAATCTGTTCTAACAATAATAAAATAGTCTCATATATAAATATTCGAAATTTACAGAAATTTAAATTCTTTAGACATTTCGCATAAAAGTCTCTAGCCTAGCGACAATGCTAGCTAGTTTAAATTACTCGCGGAATAATTGTCTCGCGTGCAAGCGCTCGAAGCGGTGTTAAATTCATCGAGATATTATCGCGGATAATCGAGCCTGGCTCCCCTGCGGCCAGAAGCTCGTGGCTGTCGCGTCGTAGCGTTTCGGTGTTCTTGCCACCGTTGCAAGACGATACCGTGCATGTTTTTCTGTCCGGTTTCGACCCGGCTTCCTGGCCGCCCGTTAAGCCCGGCCTGGAAGGTGATAACGTTACGGTACATTAGCGGTCGCGTGAATTTCTCATTAGTCATCGACGGTGGCTGCTGTAATTTCCAGCACGCGCAGCCTTTTCCAGCCTCCCTCGGCTGCTTTCGTCCAGGTTGATCGCGTTCAACCTCTTGCTACTTACAACGTTTGTTGTAGCTGTTTTCGTCGCGTGCTGGAATGCATACATTCTCTAACGAGGGAGTACACACAGGATAGGGAAACGAGGGATTAAAAGATCGTCTATTTTTATGCTGAATAAAAATTTTCTAATGTCAATTTTATAAATGCGACTAGGATATGAACTTTCATCGTACGAGAATTCACATTTAACGTTTATATACAATGACAAGTATGCTGTCTTGTATTCTTCTAAAATGCAGTCGAAGTGAAACAAGTGTCATTGTACTTGCCGATCACGTAGAATGCAAAACCTATTGAAGTACCGTGTTGCACTCAGAATTGAAGTAACATAATGTATGTTCGTACTATGCAACGTTTGCTGCATACATTGAGTGCTTGTTAAATCTTCATTTAAATGAAAATTTCTTTTCTTATGAGTTAAGAAAAATAATTACTTGGGACAATAAATGTCTTGTAGAAATTCTTTGGTTCACGTTGGGAAAACAGAATTTGTTAGTGATTATTTACCGATTGAAGAAAGGAATTATAATTTAAAATATCATGTATTTTAATGTAATACCATAAACATTTAAAAATCCGTGCTTAAATAATTGAATATCTTCCGATAAAATTCTTGAAAACTTTCCGCTTATAGAATTACGTTCGTGTATAATTGTTCCGAGTTGTCGAAGATCGATGCAATCGAGATCGTTATTAATGCCCGGTACTCGTCGATTATGTTGTACTGCCGCACGTGAATACAAAGCGTGTTGAGAAATGAACGCGATCCGTCAGCGAGACAATGACGAGTCCCCCGACTGTCTCGCGGAATTGATGAGTAGAGAGCCATGCCATGATGATGATGGGATTACGCGGACGAAATCGTGATTGCATGGTCATTTTTAGGAAGCCCAGCTAATGACGATACGGGGAAACGACGTTACAGCTTTCGTGCCGGGGTGGTCGATAGCTTCTGCGATGCACTTTTTGAACTCGTATCTACAGAGATTGATGCACGGTTTTTAAAATTATCCGTGCTGCATCTGATGTTTCTTAATGTTCCTAAATTATTTCATATGAAACATGCAATCAGGCCTCTGAATACATTTGAATTCATATAACAGGATATCTTACAATTTTGACGAAGATTTTATACCGGTGCATAGAAATTCGAACTACAAATACATCTAATGAAATTGAATTATCGCAAGCCTGGGAAGAATTTCAGTTCCCTGTCGAAACTCTGGTGGACACGAAATTCATTGAACAAAGGGGACGGCGAGCACAAAAAATCGTTGGGAGAGGCTCCTTTGGATTCCCTTGGCGGTGCCACTTCCTCGAGGGCAGGTCCGAGAATCGATGACTGCACGTTAAGTATATAACCCTTTCTGTAGTCATCCCGGACCGCGTCGTATTCGCGTACGCCCCTATATGGAGATTCGACGTAAAAAGTAGCTGCCAGGATTTACCTCGGTTCTCCTCACCGACTTTGATGAACGAAGGCGACACTGTACTCGCTCACCCAACAATTTCGACGGTGTGACCAAATCCACTGACACTTACACAAGTTTTTGCACAACAAATTTCAATACTC
The DNA here is from genome assembly GCA_004307685.1 of Ceratina australensis. NCBI lineage: Eukaryota > Metazoa > Arthropoda > Insecta > Hymenoptera > Apidae > Ceratina > Ceratina australensis. The sequence continues at coordinate 237,356 of SHCU01000170.1, read as the reverse complement.
ATCGTGTATTATCAATTTAAAATATAAAAACAATAAATATAATGCTAAAATATAATACTTATAATTTACCAAAAAAATAAAAGCATAAAATTTATAATGCTTATAATTTACCATCATAATGCCGCGTTCCAAGGGTCAAAAAAAAAAATTGATATGCATAAAAGGCAATGAAATGCATTGGCTCTCATTAATAATTTGACGCTTCCTAATTCCAGCTATTCGCAGCTTAAGCGCGCGGCGTAATTGTGAAAACTCGTAGAGGAGCGTGAGTCGCGATCGTTGTAGAACACTATCTACGACGATCAGCGATTATGGAAACCGCGTCTTATCGGGTAAACGCTGGCTGCGTTTCAAGTAACGCGACGATTCAGAGAATTCCGTGTGGATTCTTGCGATCGCGTGGACTATGCCCCGCGTCCTTGGAGTTGCGCGCGTAGCGCGTAGGGTCGAGAGGGGTTCGCGCAGGAACCAGGGAAATCCGTGGTGCTCGAAGCGTTTCGACGACTCGTCATAGCGGATTCTCGGTGTTCCTCTCTCAGGTCAGGTAAAAGGGAATCCGTGTGCTCGGCCGCGAAATTGCATCTCCGAGCATCGGCTAACAGGAATTTTCGCATCTTTCACCCCTGCCGTTATTTATTGGACACTGGGTCCGGTTGAAAGCGTCGGAGGATTTGATGAAAATCGTAAGAGCGTTACTTTCATAATTCATACCGTCGGATCCTTTATTTTCCAGTGTCCCTCTTTTCGGTGATAAGCATAAAAAATCTCGTGTTGCAATTAAAATTCCGGATCATTAAATTCGGACAGCTGACGCGAGATGACTTTATGACACGCACGGCGATACGTCGGGGGACACTCGTACGCTCCATCTGTTTTTTAACGTCTTTACAATCCCCGGTTGTAAAAGTAAAACTGGCGACGGATACGATGCCCGTTTATTAGCCCTCGGATTCGGCTTTCGGGGTATAAAATTCGCGGTGAAATTTGACGAGACTTCTTTTCTACAGAAAATGCACTTTTACGAGCGCAAAGACCCTGGTCTCTCCTCTGTTTGAAGGAAAAAAGTCAAACTTTTTACTATTAACGAAATGCTTATAAAAATCGTAATATTAATGAAGTTCGTTCTTAACAACGTTTATTCTATATCTTTATTCATAATTTAGTGTTAATAAAATATTTATAAAAATCATAATACAAATGAAATGAGGTTTAAAATTTCTTGTTCTATATCGATGTCGTTATATCTATTAGCAAAATCATAATCTGCGATAAGCTAACGGTACTGCTAATACAATATTAATTTGATTGTCAGTTATAAAGATAGGAGCAAGAAAAACTAGTAATCCCTCTAATCCTTATCTACCGTATTCGCCGATCTTATTTATAGGCCATTTTGATATCGCCTGTACAAAAAATAAATTTTACGTTCGTTCCAGTGTCCTGTTCGAGTTGCGATCCCCAATAAAAGAACATATCTGTCTAGCAAACTGAATCGTAGAGAACGATCGGCTGGGATATAAACGTGGACAGCTCAATTGATCAGACCAGTTATTCAGCCGAGAGATTCGTGTATCAAAACCACCGTATCGAGCCCCAGCTAAAAGTTTCACTGCAATCTTATTCCGGCTCGTAACAGCGGAACGAAAGTTCGATCATTGACTCATTCCGAAAACGCTTCATTTTTCCGTTCGATAATGCCGTCGATTGGTAGGCCAGCGTTAAACGATAAATCACGGCATGATGCGGATTTTTGTACGGGGACAGGACGTGTTGATTCAAAATATATCGGCTACGTGAGATCGCGCAGCTGATAAACGATCGCCACGCCGAGATAACGTTCAAACGAATAATTCGTTGGGAGATCAGAATAGAATCGGGTTTGCTAAAAAGTTAATTCGGTCATTTTGTAACTTATGAGACAGACCGTTAGCCGAGATATTCTGTTCCCCTAATGACGTCTATGCTAAAATTGTCATAAAAGTATAATAGGTAAAAGAAATAAATTAATATATAGTATAATTATAATAAATGAATTTATCTGTCACTAGATAATTACAAGTTCGGATCCTTGAAATAAACGAAAAATTTATTGAAAGATAGGAATAAAATGGAGCCTGTTAGAAAGTTAATTCAATAGACAGCTGTTCGTTTAATAATTTATAGAACGTATCGTAGCGTTTTCGCTTGAGTGATGTCTACGTCAAAACTGTTGTAAAAGTGACAGCTGGCGCGTCAGGAATAATAAATTCATCGATTCGAATGGATTGATAATTAAGCAACTGTTGGTGACACCAGATAATTAGCACACGCATTAACGTTCAGCCGGATTGTTTATTATCATAATGTATACATCAAACAAGCATGTAACTGAATCTAATATGTATAAGGGAATCCGGTAAAATAATACGTCAGCATAAAGGCGCATCAAGTGGTTGTCCAAGATACATATCTCGGATTCCTCTTGTCGTTTGCATAGTCAAGCTTTCAAGATCATAATCGGCGTGGCGAAAGTGCCGGTTCAGCAACAATGTTTCCCTTGTCGTTGAACTGATCGCGCGGCAGAAGTTGATACGTGAATTGAGATGGAAAGGACTTTGATACCCGCCCTAACTCAGAGAAACCACATTAATTACATACTATTATTAATACATACCTTGATCTATCGTACAGCATGCAAATTCTTATAATAAAATATATAATTTCCGTTCAAAACAAAAGGACCTTGTCATAATTGTCATAATTCATTAAACAAAAGGACTTTGTCATAATTAATTGTTATCCATTTACGGAAAAATTGTATGGTGGAAAAAATTTGATAGTAAAGGATAGACGAAATGTCTATTTAAAATTGATTTTTTCGGGTGATAAAGAATTGAAGTCCTAATATTTCAGTGATTCATTACAATTAAAATGCGGGGGTCGGTTGCCCCGGTGAAAAGCAATTGGTTCGTCAATCTTTGTTTCACTCGCCCGTAACGAGGAATAAAAAGAGAGCAACCTTTCGGCCATTAGATTCAGAGGCTGATAACTGTCGTCGTGTTCCCTGGGCAAAGAGAAAGACAGAGAGACGGATAGAGGGGAGGGAGAGAAAGAGTCCGGTGGGCGTTTCCGTTAGACCGTAACGATATTGTCAGGTTGCGTAAGAGTGGCCCCTGGTTATGACAGATTACGAGCGCGTAAATAACGGCCGTGTACAATTTTCGTGTACGTACACAGTTCGGATTACACGCACGTGTAGCCGCGCCGCCGGAGTGCTCTCCGGTGGAATGGTTCACGGTGGCCGGCGACTGTATATCAGACCGGGCGATCTACGCCTGGATCCTTAGATCAATGACTGACCGTGCCGACCGACACAGCTGCTGGCCCCGGGTCGCAGGATGACCCTGGCCCGAGCTTGATCGATGACTTCGGCGATGACCCCGGTGCCCGGCGAACGATCACCAGCCACATTCTTCTGCCCTCCTGTGATCCTCTCTCGTGCACGCGAACCAGGAACTCGCCGCGCTGACGTTTGATCGCCGACAACTATGCAAACCGGTATATCTCGTACTTGCCGATTACGCGGTGACCCTCACGATTATGCGTATCGATCGCTGGGCCTGATCCAGCCAGTCGTCCGCCAGGTACCAACACGGTGGGTATCCTTGTTCTTGAGGAAACTAATGCGTACATTACGTACTAGTACTAAGTGCACAAAAAATCGTTAGTCCGACCCTGCTCAGGCCGCAATTTCTACCTATTGGCCATTTTTTTCTATAATTTTATATGTAAGTGTAAGTCAGTGCATTGAATAGAAATGATGGTGTAAACATTTGTTACGATTGTTTTTAAACGATGTCTCAGCTCATTAAGTTAATCACGAACTCATTCGTACAGTTAAAAATTCTGATTAGTCTCATCTAATTTACGTGAAGCTTTCAATTTCTGTTCTAAACGTATCGTCTCGAGGATTTGTAATCAACCTCGCGTTTTTGTTTTGAAATCACTGCAGGAATAAAAGAGCAAAGACGCGATAAATCACGGCAAGGAGCTGCTAAATAGGAGCACGTATGGTTGCCTGTCGAAAATACACACCGGCGGCGCGGCGTTTGGTAAAGTACCGCGGCGAACCTATCATCTCGAGCCTTCATTGTATTAAATCAAACTGACGTTTAAATATCGAGCACCTTGTATCCATGAATGATTCTGTGTTACGGAGAATAGTGATGTACAAGTATTACAATGTAATGGAGCAAATAACATTTTAGACGATCGATAAAAAATGTAAAATAGAATTTTATTTACAAAAATTATTAGAGAAGTCTTGCAGTTAAAGAAGATATTTCTCTCAGTTAAACAGCGTAAGTTAAATAGACTAGTACGTTAGATTAAAAAGTATCATAATACATAAATTATGAGACTTTTATTGAGACTAATATTAAGACACTGTCAGAAATGATTAAAAATGATTAGAATCTCGTTTCCCCCTTTTGAGAACCGCTTGTCCGCTGGTCAGTTCGCATTATGTATTCGCTCTCGCTGCACGCTACAACGCATTATTAAAATTAGCCGTAGATGAAAATATTCATGAACCCCTTCAGTCCTAATCAACGATCCTTGAATTGCTCGCAGCCCGAGTGCCTTAACAAGAACTATAACGCTATCGTGTCTATCGCGGTATTTATAATATCCTTAACCAGATGATAACGCATCGGTAACACGTATGCTAAATCACGTTTATGAAAAGGTGTCCGCAACCTCTCGCCGTCTCATTATAAATCATCGGTGGAAATCTCGAAGTTGATCCTCGTTAGACAACTCTGAGCCGTGTTCTCTCGAAAGTAATTACGAAGAGATAAAAAGCAGAGAAAGAGAGAGAGTACAAAAAATATATCAAGAATCCTCGTGTCCAGTTTCTTTACGAAATTAAAATATATTAGTAATAAAAATAAATAAAAATGACAGATTCAATTCCTCTGAAATTAAAATATACTTATAAAATAATAAAAAAATAAAAATTCAAAGTAGTATAAAAATAATTAATAATCGCAGGTTCTCTGATATTAAAATGTATTTACATTACGTTTGATTTTTATCGTGCAAAGCGACTTCGCACAGCGTGTCGGTAAATTATCTCCAGCCAATTTTAGACACATGCGCTTCCGTTCTATAAAAGTACGGCAGACAATACTATTTCTCGTCGGATATCCTTATATGTAGATAGAGCGAACAACGTTTCGTTACGCAAGGCGGAATAATTATACGTGTACCCCGGCGAAAGGATTAACGTTAGGGGTCGGCTGCTCTCTGCCCAGAAAGATGTTGGCAACAACGTTCCGTATTCGTGACACCGGTGGTATCCACCGAGATAATTAATTACGAAGGGAGAACGGTGCTCGACGGAACTCGCTATATCTTCCGACATCTGGGCCAGTTTTACATTATGACCAGCAGTGCGTGGGCGTATCGCCAGTGGCTGCCCGCAGCCTGGACCAACGAATCATTAATCCCCCTCCGTGTTCTACCGATCTTTTGACGGTTTATCCTGGGTAACAAATAGTCGATTTAAATAATATAAAATGTTCGGAATATAGGGTTATAGAAAATATCGTAGCATCTATTGCGTTTCGTGATATTACAATATGCAGGTCCAATGATTATTAGTATCTACATTCATCTCTGAAACTAGATGATTTACGAAACAATTTGTGTAACTAAAATTACCCTGCACAAAATTATTATTACCGTAAAATGAGAATAACTTTGGTTAAACTAATCAAATTTTTTTTTAATATTTTACTCTCAGAGTAATTGCTAATAGTTATTGGACCGTCCTGAGTAT
>SHCU01000170.1:219086-229946 GCA_004307685.1 Ceratina australensis | reverse complement strand
ATTCAGCACACTTATGTTTCATATTTATATACAAAGATTTACATTTCTTGCTTCACCGCATTTAACAAAATTTTTTATTCACGTTTATTAACTGTAACAATTCTTAATCAAAGAAGTAATAATTAAATACAGAATAATAATTTGATGTATTTGTAAACGAATAATCGACGTCTAGAAGCATTTAGAGAGATCGACCTTTGAGGGTTCAACGATCGTGGGTCGATCTCCGGCTTGATCTTCCGCGTGTCCCAAGATCTCGGTGTACCTTCGTCGCGTCGGTGTCGAGGGTGTAGCGTAATTTCAGTCTGGGACAGATCAGGTGTTACGAGCTCCCAGAGTGGTATTAATCTTTCGAGAAAGCGAAAGAGAAGGTGCAAGGGAGAGGAGGTTTTAACTACTAGGTTGCCGCGTATGAAACATGTTCAAATACACCGTGTGATCAATTCAAATAATTTATCAGACATTTATAAATGATCGAATATACATATATATGTACATACGTGCTATCTTCAATACGATACTGAAAGGCTGTATGTGTCTTTAAATAAAAATAATGATACACTGCTAATTTCATTTGTACAAAAATGCGAATGCATCTTGAAATTTATAATTTTATATATTTTTAACACACGATTTGTGAATACTTTAAAGTCGAAATGATTAAAAAAGTGGGAAAATTATGTGTTAGAATATTAAAAATTACACCCAAGGAGTTTCCTGCGACTTACAAAAAAAGAACATGCGAAACAATTTTGTAAATACAATTTTACTACATCGTCTGAAATATTGAACGCAACTTTCTAATTCTACGCATCAATCTTTTAACGGAGATCTCACGATTCATACAACCCGACGACTCGTATCGTATTCATCGAATTACATATTTAAACTTGAACTGATTATAAAAAATTACCTTCTCAATCATCTCGACGACGCCAGCGATCTTAGCCGGATATGAAAATCGGAATTCTGGCTAATTGTTTCGCCCTCGTCGTTGAACCTTCGTCTCAATCGTAACGCGTAGGCACTTAAGCGCGGTCAGGGGTCGAGGTTCGTCGCACCGTGGCTAGGCGATTAAAGCGATATAAGTCTCGGTGGCGGCATTCAGTGGCTGGCATTAAATTAGCTAACGAGTCTGTGCGCCTAGGTATAATAAAAGAATATTCGAGCACGAAGCGGCGTCGGCGGCGGCGCGGGTCTCCGGGTCGGCGATGATGCCCTCTCCTGGTCTGGTGGCGGCGCGCAATCACCGGAGCGTGCTCGTAATGACCATTACCGTCGGACTCGCTACCTTCGGCCACCACGCTCACTCGGTAATGGCTCGTGTCTGCCCGGGCTCTCCTGGCCATGTGTTCGCCGATACGTACCCCCTTTCGCTTCAGGGACGGATAACCGCTATCTAACCCGGCGCTCCCTATCCCCCCTCCCCTCCCGCTCCTCCCTCAAGCCCTTCGCGGTCCCGAACACCGAGGGACAGATAAGAGGGCCCCCGGGAGAGATTAACGCGCGCGCTACGCCGACATCGGGGAACTTGAAACTCGCGTCGGATTTCATGGAATCGCGTGGGCATATTTTAGACGTGAAAAATGGTCATTTCTAGATAGCTTAACGGATGGGGATGCTGCGACTCCTCGAACCGTTGGAATCTGTAGGAAACGATGGGAATAGGCAATCACGCGATATGATACCGGGGTGGTTCCGTTTGGTGTCAACCTTTCAACCGGATAATCTAAAGAAAGCACCGGATTTCGTTTATTGGAGAGCAAATTGTATGTACAGAAAATATAGACACTGAGGAAGTTACACGAAATTCTTAATCAAAATGTAGTTTTTAAACAGTCTGGTAAACAGTTTATTTTGGATAAAAATCTGCAGTATGATTATTCATATGTTCTTTTGACTGATGTTACGATACGCCTGTTGGAAATCTGTTGTATAGAAAGGATAGTATAACTTGTACAATAATTTGATAAGAAAAAGCATTAAATTACGGAGAAGTCTAATATATAAGTTTGATTTAGTAACAAAAAATCTTGTACCTTTTTGCTTAGTGGTTAGCAGAACGGTATTAATTCAACGTAATATTTTTATTTTTGCGATTGTTATTATTAAATAATTCAACAGTTCCGTAAGAAGCATCTGCAGTAGCATGCGCATTTGAAAAATGATTAAAAACAGAATTGTAGGTTTCATTTTGTTTCCGTAATGGTCGAAAGGGGCTGATATTTGCGCGGTGGCTATTAGAAGGCACGCTGCCTTATGTAAGTACTTCTAATGGCAATCATGTTAATTATTGTAAGTAGAGCCGCGCGGCATGCCACCGCAGCCGCGTAGACCCGGCTGGCTGCCTTTTCTTACCTCCTGTTCTGTTCCTTCATAGTGGCAGCGACGTGTGCCACCATTATGGGGAGCGCCTTACCGTGAACGCACGCTATTCATTCCACGGGGAGTCCCTGAGGACGAGGGAAGCGTAGGAGAAGAGAGAGAGTGCGTAGGTAGGAAGGTCGAACAAACGAACTAGAAGCGTGCGTTCAAATCGTTTCATTTTTATCCCAAAGTCAGACAATTATTAAGTCTCTTGTAATCGATTTCTGCATTCGATCATTTAATGTAATCACAGTTAATGATATTGGTGATGTTTGCTCTAACAGTCATGTGAAATTCTATGACGTTATCAGTTGGCTCCACAGTCTAACAAATTAAATCATAATCGGAGACGCATAATATGATGATTTAATAAGAACATCGCAGAAATATACACATGTAGCATTTGTCCAATAATTAATATTAAAAATGAATGCTAAATGAATTTTCCAAAGTACATATTAAAAATTACAGCTTATCCCATTTATTAATGCCATTGCTTTCGATCAAACTTTGTCCAACAAAATTTTTAAGAGAAGATATTTTTATTAAATATAATTAGTTATATTTCAAATAATATATTTCATGACGTATTTAAATATAAAATGCGGATCAGAAATAAATGGCTTTGATGATTTTATAATATTGTAACTGGCGCAACTTAGTCACAATTAATAATTAAATTTTATATTAATCGTAACTCTCAACCATTAATCGAATCACATCTTGTTCAATTCGACTTTATCATTCTTATACAAATACCAACTTTTTCTACGCTCTCTTTCTCAAGAAAAGTCAATATAAAATGTAAAAAATGTAAAATTGACAATATAAAATGTTCAGTTGATAACGAGCCATAACGTTCGCAACGTGGATTTGACCCTGCTAATTAGACATAGCCCAGTTACCGTCTAGAATCGCGTCGAACTGGCCGGAATTCGCCGGGCTCGCGTTCACGGTGCGTTTCATTTTATCTAATTATCCGGGGCACGTTGCCGTTGCCGCAACGATATGTTTTCACGACGCGTCGCTACCGTTTCGTTTCGCCCGTGCTGCTGCGTGCCGCTCGGATCGCGTGCGATCGCACGTTTACGTAATTAAAAAGCGAACAGAAGATTTCGAGGTATGCACGATAGTTATCTCTTCCGCGATTAAGATCACTTCATTAGCCCGAGTTTTGGTATTAGAAGCGAGGAGATATCAGAGTATAAAATTTTTTTTTTTAAACAAATAGTGCAACAATTAATTAAGACGTTGATCGTGATTCATGTATGTATGTATTCATTCTACAACTGTTCCATCAACGATTCCGGTGTTCATTGAGGATTTAGGAACAGTTAGCTGTCGAATCTGCGCACGCGAAAATGAATTCGTAATAGGCGATAGAGCTCGCGAGAGCGTGCATTAAGGTCGATCTTAATTAGCGGGAATTTAATTAGGATCGGCAGCGTGACGGTTAGCAATGGGCCAGGTCTAAGTCGGAGGTAAGAAAATGTCGGCGTGTGTTATTAAAGTGGGCAGCCTTCCTGATCGTCACGGAAGTTGAATCTCTGCTGCATTCGTTTCTACGTCGCGAGCGTAACGTTAGAACCACGTCAATGTTCTGCAATTCCCCCCCAAACCTCGAACATTTTAACACGTTTCCAACTTTGGAAATACTAAAATTAATTAGAGGTCTGCCTTCCTCATTCGAAGACATAATACAGTTGAATAGCTTCGAATATATTTATTCTTTTGTAGAAACTTTTACATAAATAAAATAAAATAGATATGTAAAATGATGGATTATAAAATTATTTCAAACTTCTTTTTATTATATTATATTACTTCTTTTATGACATCTTGCGAAACAGAAAATAATTGTGACTAAACATTGCTAGAAGCTTGATACATTTCACCAACACAAATGTCTATATCAAATATTTATATATAAGATAATGTCATTCACAGTATCCAACTTATAATACGAATGGATTTAATTAGCAATATCACATTAAATTATAATGCAAACGAATCTGATTAGGAAGTGAAAATTTTCATAAAAATCCCGTTCATATATGTTGGCACTAATTTTTATCCAAGGCTATTCAAAGCGAAGGCTGTACATCGCGGGGTATACCTGCGTGGAAAACATGAATGAATACTCGCTCTCCTTAAGACTGAATGAATAGGTGTACTATAGGAAATTCTGTATCCTCGAGTCTGCGAGTTGCTTTTATTATTCTTTGTTCGAACTAGTAGCTTACCAGCGATGCGGTATCATACTCATTTACAACGTTATCTGAACCACTATAAAATGACCATGCCGTTCTAACAGCCTGGCAATAATCTGAATTCCAAATGCTCGACGCAGGATACCTTTAACGAGCCGTGATCTCTCTCTCTCTCTCTCTCTCTCTCTCTCTCACTGTTTCTCCTTTTCTCTCGGTGAAACGAATTAATTGAACGAACAGAGAAAAATCGTGATATTTACGGTGGATCGTACGGGAAGAACAGCGCAACGGGCAGTCATTAGGTATCATTGAAAGTGCGTGTAGTCATTGAAATTCAATGAATCAATTCGAAATGTATCGGCGCAGACTTCAGATTTACATTAAATTATCGCTACCGCGTACAATTATCATTTTATTTTCCATATGCTTTAATGATAGAAGTTGTTTTCGCGTTATTTGTACAAAACCTTTTTAATTTATAGCAGAGACTATAGGCGTCTACGAATTTTCTCAGTCATTATCACCAGTACAGATATGTACGTGGTAGAGTTCGATATATATAATTAAATATTAGTTATATGTATCGTAATTTCATTTCTTTAAAAATTGAATACAATGAAATTCACACTGTAAAATATAAATATATAATATAAAAATAAATTTTAATTTAAAGAGTTTTAAATGTACTAGAGTGACCCGTAAGTTTCTCTCCTTTTACTAATATGAACCTTAATAGAAAAAAGAAGGAAACTTATGCAATACTCTAATATTAATCAAATTTTCCCATATTAGAGATTCTCTCAATTAAGCTGCACATATTAAATACAATTACACGTCTTAAACTTTGGTCAGAGTTCTTAGAGCTCAACCTGAATCAACTTTAACGATCGACGTTACGCCTCGCCTTAATTCTAGCTTAGTACTTCTATAACAGAAACATCAGATGTTTACGTGAATCGGATCGGCGCTCGAACTCGTTAGATCGGTATCAAGAAGTGTGCGCTCACGGTCGAGTTGAAATTCGGTCGAGTGCTTCGGCCAATTAATTAATGCGAGAGGAAGGAAGGAGTCGAGGATCACGGACGCGTTTGAATTTCCACGCGAGTCTCCTCGCGATGTGCTTGAGCCACCGAGCGTGGCGTTCGCATATAATCAACGGCCCGAAGCTCGATTATGTTTCCCTTGTTCGCGTAGGATACATCTGGCCTGCCGCGAGTTCTTTTATTTATTTAACAGGAAGCCGTTCGTTCTAGCCAGCCCCGCGGTAACTAATTAAAGGTCAGCGCGTAGTATTATCCGGGATAAGTCGTAAGCGCTCGTTTCCGGCCCTCCGGGTCGACTTTCCGATAAATCCGCTCTGTACAGGTCGAGTCAATAACTGCAGTCAGGTAATTATCTTCTTATTTCGTCGGAACGTGTTTCCTACGAATTTTCTGTTAGCTAACCGAATTAATTGACTCTCCTGTTTCAACGTCAACAAATCGTAAACAATTTTTCTCAGTAACAGTAAATATCGTGTTACTCGGTTGATTCACCCTGTAGAACCTCGCTTCTAGTTTCTTGTCTTGGAAAATGTTTTCTCTACCAACTGGTCTGAAGTTATCAGTGGGAAGGATAATTGTAAGAGGAAGTTCAGATGATTTGTTTTGCTTTTTCCTGAAAATCATTCGAATCGAAGGAAACGTTTTCTATGATAGGATGATCTTAACGAGGACAACTCTGTGGATAGAATTCTATTTATATTGAACAGGTCTTCGTTAGGGAATGTATGCCTGATTTATTTTATATGAATTATAAAAGCGTGGTATGATAATTTTTTTTAATGCTGGATTTTGATGTTTCAAGAGGCAGAGACGTTTTTAACAAGTGAAAAATCGCCCGGCTCCGAGCGTTCACTTTGAAATTGTCGAGTACCATCCACAAACCGTTGGCTGCAATCTTCTTTACCCTTTCGTCATTAGACGGAGGCGACCCAAATAGGATCGTGCCGTTTCTAATCGCGATCCAATTTGTCCACGCGTTTCGCAACTCGACCACTGTATTTACCGTCTAATGATATTTCCCCGATGACGAGCCCTCGATGTCGAGTATTCCCGATGCGAGGCACGGAATCCTTCGATTGAAATGGATGAAACGTCTCGATCCGTCTAGAGAGGCCGAAATGAAATCATTAGCCGCGCCAAGCCACTAATGGGCAATCGCGTACACGCACCGCAGCGAACGCTAAATAATGGTATTGTACCGATCCGATTTCTGTCGTTAACAAGCCACCGAGTAAAAAGACACCGCCGTCGACTGTAACTCAGCCGCTCCCACAACGAGGCACCCGCCGCGTTAACGCGACGGAAACAACCTTCTACGGCATGCGAACGTACAGTATAATCGATCAAATCCTGGCGACGATGCACGACTCAATAAATCCTCGATTTTTCTAAAAGTGTCACACTTTTATCTTATATAAACTAATTTATTGAGAAATGTATGTAAAGTATAGGTAGAAAGAAGAGACTGTGGACACTTACATAAAACATCTCGTACTTTCATGGCTTCGTTTTAAATACAGTTTTATTTCATGCAAATGTATTTATCGAAAAATGTATATAAAGTATAGATAGAAAGAAAAGACTATGCATATTTAAATAAAACAGTTCTTATTTTCACAGCTTCGTTTTAAATGCAATTTTATTTCATACAAATGTATTTATTGAAAAATTTGTACGAAGCAGGTAGAAAGAATAGACTGTGGATATTTACATAAAACATCTTTCACTTTCACAGCTTCGTTTTAAATGCACTTTTATTTCATACAAACGTATTTGTTGAAAAATTGCATCCACATTATAATACATACAGCAATTTTAGGAAACGAAAACTAGACCTTACAATTCTTGCAATGCTTCTTGCTCGAACGACTTATTTAAAACTCACTAACAAGCCTACACGAGCGAGCAGCCTTGTAAAATCTCGCAACCTTCGTCCCGTCTTCATCATCATACATCACAACGTTTCGAGTCCCCGATGCGTTGAATTGCATTTCCACTTCGGTTTTCCACAAACCCAATCGCGTTCGTAACGTTCTCTAGAAAGGGAATCGGGGAGGGTATAAATTTCCCAGGATTATGTAAACGCGTACGCTGCGAGAGGCGCGGCAAAAACGGGGCACGATGCATGTTACATCGGGACGCATAACGCACTGAATGAACAGGAGGGATAGTAAAGGTGTATATCCACTGGTAATATACCCGTTTCGTCTTGCGTCTCGTATATAAAAGATCACATGAAATCTTAATCATATAAATAAATCATTTTTTTAACGCTAAGCGATACGTAAAAGATTTTTGTCTGTAAATATATACGTGCTTAAAAGTTCTTCAATTTTTTTGAAATCCCATGACTTAGTCAATTTAGTCTTTAAGTTAGTCAGACAAAATATTTCTGTTTCATATATTTTGAATTCTGTAATAATTAGCACGTATCAGCTAATGATATTTTGGGACAAGAGCGGTGATATTTTCTCATATTATTATTACTATAAATTTCTTGCAAGTATGATAGGAAACTGTGCTACGCACCGATAACACGGCGCGAGTATACAATATAAGTGGATACGAGCCTTTATAGTCAGACATACGCATTCGAGCGTTGGTTCACTCGTACGACACGGCTTGCCCGCGTGCGGCTCGTTTGTGAAGCCGGATCGTTTCTTACACGGGCAAAGCAGCACTGTTCGTGGGACCCGCGAGAGAGGAGAACAAAGTTTCATCGATTCAATAAATTCCCATTAGGTTGATCTTGTCTCTCCGGTATCTGCTAACTGGTTTCTACCGTTTGTACATCGTTACTTCTATCCAAGTCGCGTTTACCGTCTGTTGTATTATTATTTGTTAAAGAATCTGTCACACGATGCGACATTTGTCCCTCTACAATTTATACGCATCCCGTTTTCGTGCTCCCACAAATTAAATCCAACCGGTTACAATCATTTTTATTATTTCATTATTGATATAAGCAATTTGATTTGTATCGTTGACAGGTCACAAGTTTTCAGGGTCGAACTTCAGTGTTTGACACGAATAAACGAGGAAAATGTACGAGACAGGTATAGGATAGCTTCGTTCGCTTCGTTCCCGGTGCGACTGATAAAAAGTCGAGTCGCGGAGCACGAATGAAATCGCGTGAATGGAACCGAGTGGAAGTTGAATGGGTAAGAGGAATAAGCGGATGGAAGAGGCAGAATAAGAAGTTTCTCCGGTTAGGTCCGAGTGGTCACATAACGTGACGTGTGTGAGCTATGCTTACTCTCCCACAACGGGCACCGGTAGTAGATGATGCTATAATGGTCGGTAGTCGGACATGTGAGCGCGGACAGGAAGTCCAGGTTCCTATACCAAGACGCGCGGATCTTCGCATGGGGGCCTTGCAAACCTCCTACGTGTCACGCAACTCATTCACCAGCTTTTCCACGTTGCATTAAGTCCCATTACCGGCGAGTAGTGACCGGCGGCGCGCGCGGATCTCGATCTACCGAGATCCAGAATATGAATCAACGGATTAATTAACCCGATACCGCGAGCGCGCGCGGGATACCTGCTCTATGAATAGATGCATCGTTATCGCGGTTAGGCGCGAGTTTATGAACCAGAGAGCACCGCCTTTTATGAATCTCCACGCGCTCTTTTTCTGTTCTCATTGTTCGTAAGCTCTTATGGAAGGATTTTACGGTTACAGCCCGCGATGACCAGAGTAGCCTTCGTGGTCTGTTGGATACACGATCCTCTGCTTAACTCCTTTTTTCTCTCCCCCTTTCCTTACTTTCCTGCTTGCCGATTCAATTATATGGCTTGTCTATTAATGCATGGGTGCAGACCAGCATTGACCAAAACGTAATCTCGTTAATAATACTATACTACAGCCAACATGAAGTTCAATTATTAACCGTAAATAGTGGAGATTTAATAATTACTAATCATTGATTAATGGATAAGAAAGACATTAAAAGTTGTTGTAATAAATGTTTCGTCAATTATTAATTTGCTAAATTGCGAAGCCAATTGATAACTGATTCCCTAAATTATACACGTCATGAATATAGGTACACGACAGCTAACACGTGTAGTGTTAGGTAATTACGATTATGTGAAGGGCTTTAGAAATCTTAACCCCTATATCATCTAAGTATCGCTAACTAATAACTATAAAAGGAATTATTATTTAAAATACATTTTTTGAATTGATACCATAAATACTTCATTTTGTATAAAAAAATCTACTGATTGCAGCTACTATGATTACATTAAAAAATCTAATCCAGAAATCGATTACGAAAGAATATTCAACTGCTATCCAACCAAATTGCTGTCCAACGCTGCATGGGAATTGCTGAATCCTTACATATCCAAAAATTCAACTCTAAATTGATAACTACACGTAGGAGAATTGCTAAAAGATCGTATTTCCGTCGCATTGTTCGTGACGGTAATTTCTATCAATCTCGCAACAAAATATACCATTTGTTGCGCTACGTTTTGAGTAAAGTGGCATCTCGATGCACGGTTACATTGAACTTTCTTTCTCACGGAGGAAGTTAGAAAAAGTGTCTAACTTTCTTGCCAGTAAAAGGCCCCGATGTCGTTGACCCAACGACACAGGAAGATCGTGACACGTTGCGTAAGAGGACATTATCGTAGAGCCGAGCGGTCGCGCGCGCGCAGCAGGTTACAATTTCATTCATGAAATCCCTCTCTGTCTCCCTTCCGTTAATTCGCTCCGTGTACGGCCGTTTACTTTCTCTGAACGCATCCTCGGCCTCTCTTCTTCTACCTATGCACGTCCTCGTCGTTTCCCTTCGATTTCATCTCTCTTTTTTCCACGGTTCCCATGCGTGGGCGGTGAGCGTACGTATATACGAAGAACGTCGCCTTGCTTCTAAGCAACGGAAGCAAGAAAACGAGAATTCAAATTACGTTTCTCACGATGGCTGCATTTTCATTCTGTACGAGCAGGAAAATTAGTTAATTGACCGAGCAATACTTTTTTCATTTATCGAATTGTTTTTATGTTTTAATAAATTTGTAACCCCTTGACATACAAATAACGGAGAGTTTGAATTTTACCCTAACCCGTCATTTTATTTCATAATTAGACTTCGCAATACTTAGTTTTACTAATGAGCATGTATCTGAGTAATAGGATCGAAACTACGAGTTTTGTATGTCGACCTGTGACCGTCGTTGAAAGTGATCGTTTAATATTCGTTTGACGGTAGCTGTTGGCTGTCACAGTG
>SHCU01000170.1:197808-212419 GCA_004307685.1 Ceratina australensis | reverse complement strand
ATTCAGAATAATCATAATAATTCATAGGTTAATATTCTTTTTTTAATACTATTTTAAGTACGTGTTTGATTCTCTATTTTTATGGGATTGGATTCCCTTAAACTCGTTTCTCAATTAATTTGAAATAATCATGATAATACAATTTATTGAATAATATTACTTGATTATTATAATCCATCCCTCGTTAGTAGATTTCAATATGTACTCGATTCTGTTTTTTCTCGAATTGGTTTCACCGAAACTTGGCTTCGAATCCGGATTTATCTGAATCCGCGATCACGCCGGGGATTAAAAGTGGAGGGCGCGTAATTAACGCACGATCCAGGCGGAAGTCGATTTGAAAAATTCCTACGTGCGAGCGAGAGAGACGTGGGATCGTATGAAATCGATCCGTGGCCACGGGTACACGGCCACGGTAGCACGAAAACATTTATCGAGGAGCCCGCGCGGCTCTTTTATATTGATCGCTGCAATTAAAACCGCGCGTCTCATTAATCGCGCCGTTGGCCCTTAATTAGGAATCATCAATATGGTAGGCCGAGCTTATGCTAGCCGCTGCATACAGGGTGGCTCGAACGATTAATCGATGATTTTATTAAAAAGAATTTCCATCGTAAGACAATATTCATTCCCAAACCAGAATTCATTTTCCAAACCACTGAAACAAAAAACTAATCAAAAATCGTTTTAAATATTTTTTCGTATATGCGTGTTAATACGCATTGAACGATTTCGTGGGATACATTTTTGCGGTCGCAAGGTCTCCGTTTCGTTTTCTGTCTTCCATTCTTCTTCTTTTTTAATATCGTCATTTTCGTGTTCATTTTCTCAGGTCACTTGCTCAGACGAGATGTCGCGAAGCTCGAGGACGTCGGCTCTGCGTGAGATCTCGCGTGCTAAATCGCAAGACGAAAGTGTAAGCAGGTTGTCACGTATCGATATTTATAGGAATTTGCACGATAATTCAACTTACGCCGAAGTAATTACAGGATTTTTTCGTCCGTCTTCTAATTCCTTTTTGTAGCTGTCGATAAACGAGACCCGTTACCTACGGATCTTTAATTAGCGGGACATGAAAATTAATTAACTAAAGATGCAAATTCAAGGCAATTAATAATAGTGTTTGTAAAAGTAGTTAAATTAATCTCGGCGAGAGGTTATTAATTGAACGTATTTACATTTTTATTAGGAAACATCGGGTCTTTTTTATTAAACTAAACGTATCCGTAGAATTTTTATTCGAGTTCGTTTTGCGTACAAGTTCCAGCGCACTGGAAGAGAGGATTTTGATTTAATAAGACGCGAACCACGAATGAAAGTATTAAGTTAATTAATCGTATCTACAATTAAATTGGCACGCGTCTGGCTGGCTGCAAGCCGACTGAAACTACTTTCACGCTCTCGAACGCGAATCAATAAGAATTTCATTGCATTCATTAAAGCAGGCTTGCAATTAGTTTTATGTCTATCCTAACGCACATTAAACTATTACTATATGTACGCTCTATCCGTATACGTACGTTAGTACATCGTATAACAATCCTACGTATTTTGCATAAATTTCTTTTGATGAATAAGATATCTCTTATCATATTTTAGAGACATTTCTCATTATGTTTTTTCTTACAGATATTAATACTAGAAAGACTGGAACTTAATGTATACCTATATTGCCCAAAAGCAGTCAAAATGACTTCACTGTAAACGAATAACAAAGGTATAAGAAATTTATTTAAAAGTAATTTTTAATATTTTCTCATATTATTTGCAATTATTAAACAGGTTATTAGTAAATATTAACAATAGAAAAGTTTCGAAGGAATTGTATCATTATATACCTTATTCTTTCTCTAATTGAAACTAAAGAGGAGTCAAAATGACTTCCTTGGGCAATCTAGTGTTAAACTATTACTATATACATACATCATATTCTCTATCATACGCGTTAGTATACTAATATTAAAATCCATACAAAAATTCTACATATTTTAAATTTCTTTTTATTAACGAAAATATCACGTTATATTTAACTGTGTTTTTAAATATCAAGTCTCGCGTGTTTCGCAAGCACCGAGAGAGAGAGAGAGAGAGAGAGAGAGAGAGAGAGAGAAAATCCAGAGGGAATTAAGCCATCCGTCGTCGACAGTTTGTTGACAGCGTCCACGGCGTAGGCTGGCCACTGCATCGAGGCTTATTCAGAATTTAATCTACGCGAGGAATCTGGCTGCATCCGCGTCGACCGGCCTGTTGCACTACTCTCTCGCGGAAACGATCGAATCGGTC
The DNA here is from genome assembly GCA_004307685.1 of Ceratina australensis. Lineage (NCBI taxonomy): Eukaryota > Metazoa > Arthropoda > Insecta > Hymenoptera > Apidae > Ceratina > Ceratina australensis. The sequence continues at coordinate 210,136 of SHCU01000170.1, read as the reverse complement.
ACGTCGCGGCTTCCCACCGCACGATGATGCGTGAGCCACGATGACCTTTGTCGAAAAGCTCCGGCGAAACGCGGCCCACATCCAACGCTCTGCCTCTGCCTTTTTTTCCACGTGCGCTCAAAACTTCAAATATAACGTTGAGATAGTGATTTATTTAATATAATGATTATGTTCATAATAATCTACAGATATAGTTATTATAAAGGTCTAAGAATATACTGATCGATGTGTGCACGTATATTATACTGTGATAATTATTATAGCTTATGTAAGTCAGTTTTTAATAATTATTAATTTTAAAATTTAAGAAAATCGATTTTCGTAAAAAGCGAGTAGCATATTCGTGTTAAGCAGCTAAAAATTAATAGAATTACAGATGCTATTGCATACGCTATTCCATATATGAGAATTAATCTCAACTCTTTAATATACGTCTACACAAAAAGCTGAATTAATATAAAATAGTACAGTTCGATTATAAAACATCGTATCGATCGTACGTACGAAACATTTCGCTTGATTTCGTAAGAAAACGAGCTAACGGCGATAATATTATTCATTCATTTAAATTTCGCAATGGAGATACCGTTTTAATTGATGGACCGAGTAGAAGAGTTCGCGACTGAGCCGGGTAATGAGGATGCAACGCGTCATGCGTGAACGATAATTGGCCACGTAGCTACGTAGACGCGTAACGTGAAATTTTCGTTGCGCTCGAGGCAGCCGGCCGGTCGGCTGATGGTCCCGATGCGATGCCAGGGGTCATGGTTCAGAGGTCCGCAGCGGGTCTTCCGCACACATCCATATTAAGTGGCTCACTTTCGTGCCGGACACTGAAACGCTCTTAAAACCAGGCTGATTCAGAGCCATGCTACCCGCGACACGACCCCGATCCTGGCCATCGCAAAAATATCGTGCCTCCCAAAGATGATTATTCACGTAAAATCAATTTCGTTGTAGTCCGTTCAGTTGAATTCATTCTCATACGATTTTACTCTTGGACACGCGTAGTTTTGTTCGATCTTAACTTGTTGATATTATTTTTTCAATTAATGTAACTTGTAATACTTGCAGACGTTTATTTGCAATTAAAAGTTTGGTTTAGTTTCGTGGTGGAAGCAATAACAGCAGAGTATATATTGTAATATCAAAGTGTTCTGACGCGATTCTTTCTTATTTTCAGGTCACTGAAATCATTATGAAATGCATTATGCGATAATTTATTTATGTTCATTTGATAATTTATCGTTCAACGCTTTTAAGTAGAGAGATCACTCGGGTAAACATTATGCACCGTGCTTTTCATGATTTTTTTTGTTCTATTATATTCACAAAAGAGTCAGGCGGATTTACATTTCATACAGTTTAATGCGTAACGCAAACTGCATGGAATTTGTTAATAAACAATTCATTTATGACAGCTCGACTCATGGTAATTCAAATTTTTCGTCAGGAAATACTATATTATGCATTTTCATTTATTATGAACTCAATATGATTGCGGTATTAAGAATAGAAGTATTAATGAACAATTCATTATTGGCAGTAAAGCTCGATCTCATTAAATTTTTATATCAGAAAGTTCGTTACTATGTATTTTGAATTTATTATGAATTTAAATATGAGATTTAAATATGATAAATGGGATTATTAATAATACAAGAAACCATTTTACAAAATTGATTACAAACACGAATACGTCGGAGTATCCTTCATGATGGTTTACGGTCGAGTCGTTTGTGAAAAGCAGTGAATATTCAGAGAGCATATGCTTCTCACAGAGAGAACAAAGATCACGTTCGCTATTTTTCTAGAAGTCGAGAATCTCACGGTGCGCGGTCACTTGGAAAAAAAAAATTCAGTCACGAAGAGAGGCAGAAACACCGCATCCTCTCGCCTATTCAACTTTATATCGATTTATATCTCACAAAATTCATTTCATCTGTTTCATATCAACCGATTGATATTGTGCATCAAAAACAAAAAGTGTTTCTCAAACCTATTTCTGAAGTTTCTCTACTCGGAATTCATCTCATAAATGAACAAATTCTATACTATTCATTTATTATGAATTCACATACATGTATGATCAGAATATGAAAACTGAGACTGTTGACAAGCATTTCACTTATGGCAACGGAATTTCAACTCTTCCATTCATCCGAAAATCCTGTATTATAATTTCAAATATTACGATTACAAACGTCGAAAATCGAATGGTAATAAACAATTAATTTATGGATGAGAAAAATGAGCGAATCAACCCTCGAGGCCTGGCGAGCTTCTTTGCAACCTCCATTAAAGTATCATTCCCAGAGGCGTCCCACTCGCGGTAATATGTATCCGAGAAAGAAAAAAGATTGGAGGCGACGCGGCGCGGCGGCACAGAGGAGACCGCGGAGAGATGTGGAAAGAAGAGAAGAGGGAGAGCGGAGGGTCGGACCGAGGTCGGAAGGATCGAGAGGGTCAGGAGTCACGGGTCGTACGGCATAGCCCTGACCCTCGACCTTATCCCCCTTCCAGCTCTTGTCAGAGACCCCAGCCAGACCCCTACCCAGTCGTACCTAGAACTCGCCTCTACTTCGTGTTCGGCTCCGCTTCGGGACTCGTGTTGTCGCCTCGCGAAAAGTGTATACAAAAATGCGAACAGCGTTTTGCCACGGGGACAGGAGTCAAACGACGAAGTAACCGAATTTTAATCGACGATCGAAGCCTGTTTAAACTCCGTGAAGTGAACCGAAGTGGAGCGAGTGCGCGAGTGCACACACGGTGCGGTACGCATGCAGCGGGCGGATGGGGTGCAGGGCTGACACCGTGTAACGACGCATCGATTTGATCTTTACAACAGCCGGCCACGCCGAGCTCGTTGTTCGTGGCGTGCGTCCACCTTTTTCTTTGCGTCACGCGACCCACCACTTCTTCGCCCGATGCTCGTGTCCTCGGCTGATCGCCTCGCACGTGGTTTTAAACATTAATGAACGTGGGACCGTTTTATATTTACGCTTGTTCGCGAGAATAATTCGTTCCTGCTCTCTCAAAGACAGACTGCTGTCCTTTGTATCATACGGATGCAGGATTTAGTTGAACACGGTACGTTCATGTAACAGAATTGATGACACTTTTTTTTTTATAACGAAGAGAGTGTCTTCGATGTAAGTATCATAATTTGTCGTATAAAGTTTTATCTACTTATTATGAAATCGTTCTCAGTATCATGATGGAAGATTCAGCTAAATTGACTTTCTATTCTTATCGCAGTTCACGATATCAAAATGTTATAGGTGCCACATGAAATACATTTTATATACGAAATATTTATCTCATGTTTGAAAATGTTATGAAAAAATGTTTTCCAATATCTTCGATTTTAAATACGAAAAGTTTCTGTTCAGTTTCTCTCCTATTGTTTCTCGAATTCGTCGCTGTTTAAGAAAATGTTTATGTAGCCTTTCAATGGATAAATTACCGGTGAAATTGTCGTTCGGCTCGTCGATGGTGTCCGTTAAACGTATGGATGAACGTCACTCGTAAATCGGCGTTAGTACCTCGGTAACGTTACTCCAGATGGGATGCTTTCTCTTCAAACTCTGTGGCGTCGAGCATTACAGTCAATGCGATGGATGTAATGACAATAAATTATTCCGGATATCCGCGGTAAAGCCGTTTCGTTGTCTAAGATCGACTCGTTGGGAAATCATTGAATCCGAGCAAATCGATCCAAGCACTTTTAACACGAGTTTTCATTTCTGATTAAACAGAATTACTATATTGATTTTCCGACAGGCTCTTTTGATTACACATTTGTTTTATATACTTCATGTTTATCTAAAGCCGTAAATGTACGTATGTACGTAAATAAGATGAATAATCAAAGAGCCCATTCACAGTATGATTAATACTGTCTTTTTGCTGAAGTCACGAGTGACGTTCGCCACATTCAGAAATTGATCTTAGATAAACCAGCTGCCTACCAAGTGCTCTTTTTTTCATGCATACATTTTTACTAGAATCCATGTGATCCTAAAGCATTTTGATTCTTCGTGCAATTATGATACTTCCTCTATTTACCAAACAGATTCCTGATTTTGTTTCATGTGATACAAGAGAGTAAATCGAGGATATGATAGATATTGTTTTCTGTCTGGGTCACGAGTTACCGTATCTAAGATAAACTAGCGAGTTACCATTTGTTCCATTAATATCCATATACATATTTACTAGAATCTAAATCCTAAAAGATGTCATTTTTATTCCTTATGCAGGTGTAAGTCTGCTAACATTAGCTGTTTACCAAAAGTGTTTCATTACTGTCTCATGCGTACATATTGCTTAGTACATATAACCCTAAAAGATATTTTGATTCTTGATACCGTTATGATGCTTCTTCTACTTATCAAACACAATAAGTTTCTGATATCGTTTCATACAATAAAAAGTCAGAAGTTTAATGAATATTATCATTTGAAGAAATTAGAGAATACTCCTATCAATTTCATTTTTAAAGTCGATTATTTATATATGTTTTCCATAGTCCAATCAACGGCGTATCGTTACTTGCTTCAATTTAACCGCGAAAAGCGAGGAAGAGGTAAAACGTTGTCTAAGATTCTAGAACTAATTGATACGTTTATCACCGCGACTGCGCGACGCACGTGTGGGCGCTCGGGCAACGTAGGTGCGCGACAGCGTTATGGCAATTCGTTGGCAATGGGGAAGGATCATCCTCTCGGTCTACCTCGACGACGTTGACCCGACGTGGGCGCGGGCCACGCGTCGCTAATTACGGGCAATCAGCCACGGCTCGATGCAAATCCGGCATGCAAAGGGCACAGTCGGAGAAAGTGATTCGACTCGTTGCACTTTCTTGCTGAGGACTATTCTTACTATACTTTAACGAGTGCACTTCGTAGAAGCGGGGTAATAATTGTTAACTGGAGTCTAATAATTATCATGTACGATATTTATTGCGGTGCACCCGTCGTTAAGTAAGAGACGAGGCTAATGAGCAGTTAAATAATGGTTTACATATCGTGGAGAACATGCTCAGCCGGAGTAACGTGTCCACGTTTAAATCATTTTGCTCGGCAGATTCCTAAATAGAAAGAAGGATTTTTGATAGAAAGAATATTTAATTTTTATTTAACTTTAAATAAAATTTGATGGATTCCAAGGCAGCCAGGATAAATAGTATCATAATTTTTAATTCAAAAAGTGGATAAGTAGTGAAAATGATGTTTGCACTCTTGAAAGATACTTATAGTGTGCTGTCCACAAATCGCCTTGTTACATTCGTATTTTTTATTTCTCCGTTTCCTAACATAGAAAATGCAAATTTTACGTTATCTCTTCTGTGGATTTTTCAATATTCTAAATATCTTCGCAAAACTGTCAGACGTCAGTAGTCTGTTAGATGAGTATTTAGTTAATTACGGTTAATTCTACTTGTTGGTATGAATTTTGGTTTGAAAAGAAGCAGAGGCATCGAAATGAGCATCTCGTCGAGGCAATCTGTTTAAAGCGGGGAATCGGGCTAGCTTCGGTAGGTTCTGGTGTTATAAAGCCCCTACCAACGCCGCCTCCTGAACCTCCACCACGTTCGTGGTCCGCCCACAACGCGTACACCTTGGTCCCCATCGCTCGATCCCCGCGAACTCCCACGCCACGTGCTCCTCGTTCCTCTCGCTGGCTCCTTTCAGTCCACCAGGAAGCCCCTCGGATCCTCCATCCATCACCCGCGACTATTGCAACTAACGAGTCGCTCTTCATTCACGAACACGACCTCCCGAGCCAACGCTACTCCCCCGGGTTCAGAGGTCGCGTTTCATTTGGCGAACGGGCCACTCCGTACGTGCTTCGGTGTTCGCAGCAACAATAACGATAAATAACAAGTCTGTTCCGCGGAAATTATTAATGAGGCTTCATCTCTGATGGAATTTAAATTCAGCTGTTTCGGTGAAAGGTGATCCCCTTTCCATTTTCACATTCCCAATAATTGTGCCAATAATTATGGAAGTGGTCTAAGTCATGTACGTACAGTGACTTCTATTAATGTATGGACAGATCTCAAAGTATAATAGAGTAACTTTTTTAATATCGAAGAAAAGAACAACATTGTTTGTGTGATCCTAGAGGGTTTAATAAGCGAAGTCTTAGAAATTTGTATATCTCGTAATCACAAGGGAAAACGACAACTGCTTAATTTTTTTATTAAGGCCTCAAACGAATATCTGATATATCTCGTTTATAGCTCTAAGTAAGATAGATATAAGGTTCCACAAAAATCAATTAATATCGTTCTGAGTTACAGACGATAAGGAATTTCATAAATCGTAGTTTCTCATGATATTGGGTTTAACATTGAGATAAATTTTATTTAACATTTTCAATTTAGAATTTTATTTACATCGAATTTATAAATTAACATTGAATTAATTTAGTTAATATGTATATATAACGTGATTGGGTAAATAACTACCGTGAAATGCACGAGGTATTCGACACACCCACCGGGCGAATGGCACACTCAAATAGTTTCTGGCAATTATCATGAACTTCGCAGCTTCTTTTTCCCCGGATGCCTTCTATCGCAATTACAGTATTCGAGTCACGCTTCAACAGTCGCGAATTGATTCAGCCTGGAATTCTACGATTCATTGTTGCGTTCCGCGGGAGCAGCGGCAGCAAAGTTCACGCGTTTTTTCCCCCCTCGCTCGCCTTGACGGATAGCCGGTTAGGTGTTGCGACGTATTTTGCATGGTTTCTTTCGGAATTCCTCACCGTTTTTATCCCACGAAAACTGTTACGTTACGCCTTCGTAACTGTACAGGCTTCTCACTGAGTCACAGTTTGAAATTTACTGTATAGGGAACGATCGGCCCGCCGCCGAGCGCTCGATTCGCTTCTTCATGGTCAGCCGGCATAGAGAAATGCGCGCGGGATAGTTCGCTTCACGCTTTACCCAGTTCATCCTCAAGTACATTTTTTATCGAATGAAATATTCACCTCAACTGCCGAGACTTTCTACTTTCTAAAGCTTCTGTTTCAGTTCCACCTAAGATCCTGAACGTTCCTCCTTTTCGCACAAAAATGAAATCAAAATATCATACTCTTTTTTTTTTAATTACCCAAGACGTACAGAGTGTCACTGTTAATCAGTCACTGTTAATTCTTTTAATTTCTTGTTCCTAAATGTCCTCCTTTTCCGTAGAAAATAAAATTAGAATAACTTATTTTTATGTTACACTCAATCCTGGACACAATTAATAACCAGTCTGTGGATTTAATGAAATTTCAATGTCGAAGGTTAGTAGAGTATCAGAGTAGCTAAACGATAAAAGAAATTTCTATTTGATCGTTTCTTTTAAATCGGCACCGTAAGTATCTTATCGTTCGGAGAGGAAATCACGCTCGTATAAAAGTATAGAATCATTTTGTTCACCGAAACCGCGAGCCTATATCCTGAAACGAGCATCGTTCAATCGGATTCGCGTTCATAAAACAAATCACGTAGTTTGAACAGGCACCGGGGCGCGGTGTAGTTCTTGCTGGAAAATCGCGTTCGAATATTTCTGGATCGGTTCCGTTGGTCGCGTTACGGGCAAACACGTTCTACGCATTTAACATACAAAAACGGCTTCGTTTACCGACGAAGGTCGCCCCTGTTCGAACCGATTGAACGAGCCGAGCGGATCGCTTCGACCGCACGATTCCTGAAAACATCTAATTCTTAGGCTAGAAGGGGCCATTACGGTGTGTTGCGCTAACGCGAAAAACAGTAGCTCCCCGTTCTGCATGCGGTGAGCGTGTAGTAACGTGATCGAGTGGCTCGCAAGTAGAGTGCCTCCTAAAGGAAGCAAAATTACATTCCGTTTCACGAGGTGGAATGCCACTTAAGAGTAAACTCGCTTCAGTTACTTTGTAACTATTTTCTAAAGCAAATTTTCTGTCATTTTTAAATCAATTTTAATCAGAGTCCTCGCTTCGTACAATTTAACTAATGAACGTAAGATCATATTTACATTTCAGTTATTTTGAATAGCGAATGAGTAGAAAAAAATATGATGTAGAAAAATCAATTTTAATCATATTCATTGTATTAATATAAAAATTCAACTCTATCCTTCTACAATTTATTTAATATATATAAAATTATATTTGTATCAAATTTATTAAATTCCCTGATAATAAAATCATCAATTGAACGTTGTCTTTTTAAATAAAGGTAAAAGGTAGTTTGAGGGATGAAAACGTTTGATCCCATCCCTGAGAACGACACGCCTCTCCGTAGCGAACGCGCGGCTATCGGACGGATCGCGCAAAATAGTACAGTTACGACGTGTTTTATGATCCGCGGGTAACTGCGCGTTCGCTCGCTAGCGGCAAAGTGGCAAAACCGTCGCGATAAAGGAACGCAGCCGCAGGGAACGCCGCCGCCGCCGCCGATACCGAGCGTACACCGAGGTACATAACAAAAGGGAACGCAGGGAAACTCGTGTCCGCGTTCCATGTTTCGATTCCTCGTTTTTTCCCCTCCCGGAGTCCCGCCTGGATATTGCGCAACAGTAATTGCCTCGGAAGCTAAACATTCCTACCAGTTTCCTCTTTTAACTATTTGTGTACGGAGCTATTAAGATGATTCTTCTGGATTCATAGAATATATCGTATGCACTCTTCGTTGTAATAGAAAGATATTTTACGTAACGCGTTTTTATGCAATGTAGTTTCATTTATTTTAGAGAATTCATTAACTATGTGAAACGACTGTGACTGAAACTATCATATAGCGTCGACAATCCAACAGTTCGTTAGTTCTTGTGCTGATAGTGACCAGTGGTACTATCTATTGTGCACTTCGATTTAACATAAACTTAAAGCTGTTAAAGATAGTGGAAAGAATGTTCAGCCTAAAGTGGGGTTTTCGCTTCATGCCAGGACAAACAGGTAAGACACATCGTTCAATATAAAGAAGCATCATTTTTTTACGAGGATCTAAAATAATGAACCTTTTGCATTCGATATCTCTGTATATCTAAACAGACTTGCTAGGATATGTAGCTACATGTATATGTTGGTCGCATATATTCGCTCGACGTATATATTGATACGCGTCTGTCGTAGTCAAAGGGTTGAATTTATTCGGAAAATTGAGACGTTTACAATTTTTAATGACCAAAGATGGCAACGCTTATCAGATGTTTCACGAATTCGAAACGAGTAGGCAGACGTGCAATTTAATACATTCATCGAAGCATGACAAAATTCGTTGAAGAAGAAATTTTGCAAATCACGAGACGCGTATTCTCGTCTCGTCCTTATTCGTAAATTTATGACTTAATATATCGGCGTTCTACCGACTGTGGACGTTGAAACACCGAGAAAACAAGTAATCGCGCAATTTCATTGGCGTGCGGAGCTCGCGCGGAGCCACCCCATGCTGCGCGTCCGCTGGAAGTCTGGAAGTGCCGGCTAGCAATCCGTTCGCGAGCGCGTGGACGAGGAAAAAAGTCTCTGGCCAAGGAAAGCTCGGTAGCAGGTGTCCCGCTGCGAGGTTTTCTCATTTCCAACGTTTTGACGTCTGCGCCGGCCTGCCAACCGTGGAATAATGCATATGTACTTCCGACTGGATACCAATTAAATCGATCCCGGCGACAGCCCGCCTCTGTTGTTAAGACAGCCCATTGATTCAATTGCTTCGTTGGTAGTTGCACGCGTTGCGTAAATTGTCCACAGACAATAATACATTGCGCCCGCGTGTGAAAGCTGCTAAATGGCTTTCCATCGCTTTTAATACCGATGGTTTCGTCAAGTTGCTAATAATATCAGAATGTGAGATATTATTGTCGTTATAAAACGACCATTAATACAGAGTGAGAAAACTAAATATTTCAAATCATTATAATCTTCTACTTACATTAGAATCGTCACATTGGTCAGTCACATAAATTATTATGAAGAATTAACAGAATATAATAAATTAAATTGTAATTATATCTGAAAATAATTCACAATTAATTAATGAAACGAACGAGGAAAATAAAATTATAATGCAAGATCGGTTCTGTCTTCGACGCAATTAAGACACTATAAAATATGTAATAAAATAAAAATATAATGTAAAATAAATCCCATTCTAGAAAAATTTCATACGTCCAGATAGGAATCGCTTGTGTCGATTTATCAGGACGATTCTAATCAAGGGATACTAGCTTAGGGAAGCTGTATTAGTTAACCTTGTCAGATAGGTAGGTAGCAGCTACCTTCTACCTGGTCGTGCATGCTAAGTAGTCACTTCGTGGGTGGTGTTCACCGGCTACCACCTACAGCTGCACTCGCGGAACACGCGGTATTCGCCGATCGATAGATCGATACGCGTTCCATCCCCGGGTGATTGGAATTGCTACCCCCTCTAGCGCGTTTCAGCTTGACAGATCGTCGAGCCACCGTCAGAAATTTCCTTCCTGTTTATACTTGAATCCCGATGGCTCGAGTCTGAATTGTAAAACTCGTGCTGTCATTTATTACCGCGCTGCTAAAATCGCGAAATCTATTATAGTTATCGTTACGCTCTTCCCATATCGATTAATCATAGTTTCTTTCGAGCATTCTCTACGTAAACAAAGTTATTATTAAGCGCCATTATGAATACACGTGTAGGCGTATCCATTCATTTAACTCCGATTGACATTACACTAATCTTGAGACAATACTGGAATATCGTCGGCCGCGCATATCATTAAACCGTTCTATCGTTGAATCATTCAATATAATATTTGCACAATACGTCCATTAACGCGTTCGTCGAACAATGGAACGTGGGATCTCGATCGGATCGCTGTACGAATCGATTTGATTAAAATCTTCCCATTGAACTCGCTCGCGCGAGTCCTTGGGTCCGCGACATCTGGGGCGGTCCCTTTAACGATGCTAAAGGGAAAGGGGAAGGTTACGTCGTGGGTGGTGCCCGCATCTGCATTTCTTCGTTTCCACCGTTTAATCCGCTATCGATTCCCCGATCTGATCGTCCCATTTTTATTTTGTTTCAGGTACAGAGAAGAACGGATTTCCTGATGCCGCTGCTTCGTTCACTTGTCAGTTCGGTGAGTCATTTTCATCAAACGTTTAATCCTATTCTAATTAGACTGGCAAGTTTCATGGTTTAGCAATTTCAGTATCGAAATATGTATTCTTAATTCCTTTTTAACTTGTAATAAAAATTCAATCAACACATTTAGACTAGTTGTATAAGGTTAGTGATTGAAGCCTGTGGGTACCCGAAGAAGCGCGTACATTAATCCGCGTGAAAACTTTACCTAATTATTATAGAGATATTAGTTTTTAAAGAAATTCAATTTTCTTGTGTACAGTTGTAGCTGCATATGTTATGTCATTTCAATATCGTCGAGTTAATCTCACGATGATTGTAATGACTACTGTAATCATTATTGCATAATTATCCTGTCAAAATGCGAATTGAAAAGCAAGAAAGCTGACATCAGAGATCGAAGAATTCGCTAGAACGATATTGTTTCACGGGTTAAACGCGCATGACGTACCGAAAATAAAGCAGTCCCATTCTATTCTTTCGGCCGGTATCGATTCGGGTGCTAGGTCCGTGCGTAGCGAAACGATTAGGGCCAAGCGATTATTCGCGGTCCAGGAGTTAACCGGTCGTAGAAGTAATAACGGCGGACAATCTGGTCCGGCAATCAATGAGTACGTGTTTATGTAAATTGAACGAGCCACGACACGAACCACGCGAGCAACTTTTCCTATATGCAAGACCTGCGGCCGGGCCGAGCCAACCAAGGATTGGAATGCTTTGTTATCTCACGAGGAAGACGATATGTCCCGCTTGCACGCAAACCCGCCTCACCCTGCCCGGCTACTTCGATGACGGATCTGGTTGTCCTCTTGCTTTTCCTGTTCGCAATCTACTTTTACCTGTTTTAATTGAGTAAATTGACCACTAAGGATCAACTCGATGTTACGAGAAGTAGTCCTTCTTAGAAATGAAAACCGATTCGAGCTTTTATTTTTCACAAAATAATAAGTAATCGGTAAAATAAGATGATCGTAATTACAGACTAAAAATCTTATGTTCAACAAATCCAACTTTATCGAACATTGGTTTCTGAAGTAACTGGAGGTGGAATAATGAACCTCCTGTACATCTACAACGGAAAGAGATAACGTTTCAACGTAGAACGAGAAGCAGTTGAATTGTTCTTTTTCACAAACTAATAAGTCTATAAAATAGGATGATCGTAATTACATCAGATTAGAAATCCTGTCTTTAAAAAGTTAATTCAAATCTATAGAACAGTGGGTT
>SHCU01000170.1:169308-180232 GCA_004307685.1 Ceratina australensis | reverse complement strand
AAAAATTAACTTATTTAGCTCGATTAGCTTCCTTAATGAGAAGTTAGTTCGAAGTATCCGTTAATTTCAGGTCCGGTCGGTTGCGTAGCGAGATTTTGCAGCGAGTTGTGATTAGATAGAACTGTTTTTACCTGTGGCAAGAGAGAAGATGGAAGGAACTATGTTGCACTGCTTTTCATTAAACCTTTCGTTTTAACGATACCAGATAAACGCGAGATTTTATGAAACGGTTTATAATCAGTAAGAACGTTCTCGGGTGATATGAACGAAAACTTAATGAAAGGAAAGGGAAACATTAAACTGTTTTTTTTTCTTACAATTCCAGGCGCAGATAGAAACGTATATGTATAGGTAATATAAGTACAGGCACTATGAATATGAAGTACAGTTTATTTGCAGTATTAAGTTTCTGCTTGACCTGTCAATTCCATTACGAGATACAAGCACTGGAGAACGAAATAGAAAGACGATTATTCTCTCGGAAGTAATGGAAAGCGCAATAAACTTTTATCGCGGATCAAACATTACTTAGAAAGTGCTATGCTCTTGGTTAAGCTTTCTACCTGCTTAGGAGGAGTCTAAAAATCCTCAGATTGATATTGACAGGGATATTGTCTGAGGAAACAAGTTTCCATCATTCTATACAACTTCGAATCTCATCTAAAATTCTTAGCCTTTCATTAGATTGGACTATCTTCAATTCGGCTAAAAAGACGATGAAAGGTGTATCGTCGAACGATTTGCAAAATAATTCTGCGCATCCTCATTTTATCTCTGCTTCCATAATCACGGAACGAACGCGAGTTAATCGTCAGCCATAAACGAAACAGCGTCTGGTCCAGGTTGACGGTAATCTCTGTCATCGTCGATCGCGGCGATTGATACACGTTCATGAAACCCTAAGGGTTGGTTCCGACAGAGCGTTTAATCGCCGGCTAAGCCACGAAAGAGAAACTATGCGAGGTGGTAATGATCAGCTCCGGAAGCTGGTCGATCGGTTCCAAAGACAGGATCTCGCATCCCGTCGTTGGCTCGAATAATCTCCAAGCGAACGGATATCTAAACGAGGACCTTGAAGCCAGCCTCCGGGCGATGCACGCGTACATACACTATTGCTCAAAAGTATCTGGAGTAGTATCCCGTTCAAAATTACGGACACTCGTGGCAATTCAAAATTATGGCCAGTGATTTTTCAAAGTGGTCATCCCAAAATCACGAACCACCATTTTCCCCGCTGATTAGATATAACAGTTTTTACCTGTGGTAAAAGAGAAGATCAAAGGGACGGTATTACACTGTTTATCATTAAATCTTTCGTTTCAACGATGCCAAATCTTCATACTTACTATCGAAAGAGTGTTCACATGATTCTTCGTGATGATCCAGAATCATGAACTATGACTTCCCCAGTAATCCCAGAAGAAATGGTCATAATTTTTTCGATCGCCAACAGGTTTCTGACTTTCATAATGAATCGATTATTCCGACGATCCTAAGAGTCACGATTTTCGCAGTTATAAAAATTCATGACACATTTATATGCATGTATGTAGATTCGTTGGCCGTTTAGTCAGAAAATCGTGATTAAGATATCATTAGTCGCTGCGATAATCGACAGAACGATCCGTAGAATAATTTCTATATTAATTGACACAGCAGATTTCTTGTACGTGTGCTAAACTTTTGAGCGGCAGTGTATGCGGTGGATTGGACCAGACGTATGGAAGTCGAGTGTACTCCGAGTGATATATATCGGCCGCGATATATCGCTCTCCCGATGCCACGGCTCGATCTTCGGGCCATAGTGGTCAGAGAATGAGAAAAGAGAGAGGGAGAGAGAGAGAGAGAGAGGCTGGTAAAAGGGTCCGGTATACCGATTGTGAGTATATGTAAGGCCTCGACGCACTCGTTGCAAACAACACACGCCGTGGCACCACGCCCTCGCAAAACAATGTGATGGTTAACCTAACAAGCTCTCATCCGTGCTCCGCGAGCGTGCTGGGGCTACCCTACCGTGCGCGCTGCACGGTTGCAGCGGCCAGCCGCTCGCAGCCACGCAGAGAGACGACGACGACGCCTAGGGCAACACTTCCAGGACACCGGAGTGGCGCGGTGGTGCTGTAGCGATATTCCGCGGCGATAACGATGTTGCGACATACGCGAGTCAAGTCGTGGGATCGCGGGGTTACGGCCGTATTAACCGGGATACGACTGCGGCTGCTGTGCGTTCCTTTCGTTAACGAGTTGTCCGAGAGATACTTGCATTTTTTATAATGCCACTCGAGGCTGGCCAGGTGTCACTTACACCCGTTTACATCGTACGATATTAGACGTGAACATTATCATTTAAATTGATACAGTGTTTTTTTTATAAACGCTCTGATGTTCGATAGGATGTTTCGCGGGATAATTGATATAATCCTTATCATTCCAAGAATGCTGCAGAGAATGTTTTATCAACTCCAAATAAACTCTGTTGTACATTCGAGGTAGTCCTTCATCTGTAAGAATATTTATATATGTTGAGTAAACAGAAAATACGAGTAGAATAGAAGTAGAAATTATTAGTAGAATAGAATAGAATAGAATAGGATAGAAGTTTATTGTACAGTTATTGTTATGTGACCTTTTCTACACGTATCTATAGTCCTTGTCACTATTTTCAATTGAATCAGGGTCATTAATATAATTTTATACTTCTTCAATATAAAACTCATTACTGCCTTTATGCATATTTGAATAAATCAAAAGAAATTGAATACTTTTCTAAAACTGAACTAAACCAACTAATAAGGTTCTCAAATTCTGGCAGTCAATTACCGGTTGAACCGATAAGGTATCATACATACTATGTATATTATATGGTTTAATGTACAATACAAGCAAAATGGAAAGTGAGAAATAAGGAAGACATGCTTGATCGGTTCAGTTAAGACCAATATGATTCTAATAAAAACTCTCGTTAATCTCAGCTTTATGTGTTCTCCCAGGAAATTATATTTCCTGAAATTTACGATTTAGCTTCGGAGGATTATAGGTGCATGTTTGTCCATCAAAGTTCGCATTTTATAAAAACAGATAAGATGGTTGTCGCGTTGGTAGATACGTGCACGCGATTGTTCTTAAACCGCATCCATATCCGCTCGCGGATGGGACAAGGCATTCTTGTCTCGTTTTATCGATATACTGTCTGGCTAGACGAAACGTAACTCCGTTCAGCTAGAGACGTAAAGAAAGACGTAGTTAGACAGCGGTACGACGTTCCCCGGACGACGAGCCAGGTAGACAATCTGCCATCGGATTTGTAGCCGCGGAACGGTGGAAACGCCTGGAATTCAATACCCTTCTGTTCCCTCTTCTGACGGAGCCAAATATGGAACTCGGCAACGACCTTTGTAGGAAGCCATACCAGGCTACGCCAAACTGTACGCGCCTTTTGTCTGAACACCGATCGGATCTAAATGAACGAATCACTTTCACTGTTACCGAATACATTTTCAGTTTTCCAAACCCTTCCAACTGTTTTAGTTGTTTCAGTGAATATTAAACGTAGACACAGACAAATTGAGAACCTTTAATATGAAATAAGTTCGAATTTGGAAGTACAGCAGCAATTACATTCTCCGTAAAGGAAGAGATTCAGAGAGAGAACGAATATTATATGAAATGTATGTTATAACATCTGTATGAATTTCGACAGCTACGATTCTGTCCTCTGTTTTTTAATACAATCTGATTACATTAGAAGATAGTATCCCTCAACACTTAATTGATCATAAGCGATGAAATGTGCAACATAATTGAGAAAAATTCTTACCAAGATTTTTGATAAAAATAGTTTGCAAGTCACGTGTATAGATTGCTAAGTCTACAACAGTAAGTAAAAAGTAAACAATAACACTGGCAGGCAGACGATGACGGCCGACATCTGAGACTAGAGGCGTAACAGCGTAGAATATATGCGTCCAAAATATGCGAGAATCATTTAGCAAGCTTATTTAGAGAACAAAACATTTCCGGACGCGCTTTTGAATATCGTGTATCCATTCTATCGAGATTTCCTGTAAAAATGAATCGAAGACATATAAGATGAACCTCAACGACAGGTTGCTCGGAAAGCGTTCGAAATCGTGTCCGATTCCTACTCTCCTCCGAGACCCTCTATCCGCAGCATTCGTTCGGTACCACCACCACGGGGTCACCTCGTGTCCACCACCACCGGGTTCGGCTACCACCTCTTCGTCCGCAGGCAGCTAGGGGCACCTTGCCATGTGACTGATTCCCCTTCCCCACGGGTTGACGAGCGGTGGGCCTGCCTACCTGCCGCCCGTTTCCCCGCTCCCATTACGACGCGGACTCTCGCGGCAGGTGCACCAACGTAAGTGCCACTCCGCTTACCTGTGTGTCGTGCTTACCCAAAGCCAGCGTGTCCGGTGGTCAGGTTCTTCCCTCTCTCTCTCTCTCTCTCTTTCTATCTATCTATCTCTTTCTCTCTCCTGCCTTCTTCTTCTTCTCTCCCCCCCTCTCGTACCTTTCTTCACCCGTATGTCTCCTCTTCTCACCCCCTACCAGCCTTTCGTCCTTCTCCCTGTGTCCCCTCGGCGTCACCTCACGCAGTGCCCTGTTGTAGTGTCGTGTCATCCTGCGGTACGTCAACGATCCTCCCGAACGCGAGCCAACGCGAGATCGATCTGCTCCGATTCCGTCGCTACCGGGTCGCCAGGTGATCCGGTGAACCCGGCCGTCGTTCTCGGCACCGGCGATATTCCCGCGTAAACGCGTTTCACTTACGTTTTATCATCGTCGGCATAGAAGCGGGGTACGATCGAAGGGGCAAGATTGAGAGGTTCGAAAGTCGCGTTAGTGCGGTATGTGGAACCCGAAGGAACTGTAAACAGTCGGTGCGGAGGCTACGGGAAGAAGGAGAGCCGTGGCCACGCGACAGAGAGCATCGCGCCAGTCGGGTATCGACGCTCGTCGGCGATCGTTTCCGCGAGTGCCAGTGATAGATCGATAGTTCGATTGGTAAAACGACTCGTCACGGTAGCCGGTAGATAAGGAGACACGACTGGAAAGGGGACAGTGAAGGTGTCAAACGTCCGCGGCTTCTCATTGACATTTCCGTGACATTTAGTGTGCTCGCATCCGAGACGGTGCTGCGGTTGATTTTCGTTTCGTGGAACACGCGTGAGAAAGAAGGATCGCGCGGGTATATTTTCCAAGAGAAAGTGGCAAGGTTAGGTTTTGAGGTTAACAATTGAACGTTGAGCCGATGACGGATCCTCCGTGCCTTATCGCTGGGGGCCTCTTATCTACGCTTGTCCGGCATTCGGCCGATGGACGCGTTACCACGCGATAGAGAGAGAGAAAGAGAGAGAGAGAGAGAGAAACCTGGATTCGTTGAACGCGTCGGCGAGTGATCGTTCGTCCGAAGCCGGTGGCATGACCCTCGTCGGGCCTGTGCGCGTGCTTCAGATTTGACGTTCAACAGGTGACCGTGCGTTGCTCGTGGACGTGGGTTACGGGATAACGCGGTGCCTTGCCTGAGGAGGCGATCGCGGTTGTTGTTCGGTAGTCGAGAGGGTGATTCGAGAGGAAGTTGTCCGCATCGAAAATCAACCTGGACATAATCGCCGCCACGTCGGGACGTACGGAGTGGAGATGTCCGCGGGTCGCTGAGAGGATGAGGGAGCTGGACACCGAAAGCCCTGTTGTCTGGCCGGCCTGGTGTTACACTGGTGAGTTCGTTAACAAACTCTTGTCAATTTTTATCACAGAGAGTCTAATCAAACTTGTACTGTTATTATTGTATGTAGTAGGTAACCAATCCCCAAATACTCTCTGTTTTCTAACCAATTAAATCGACTGTTGGCCAGTACGTTGAGATGGATGAGGTTTGATAAATAAGGTTTTCGAAGTGGTTCGGATATCATTATCGGTCCCAACGATGACAGTTTCCATGGGTTAGCAAAATCTTGTCTATATAGTTTAATGAAAGAGAGTCTGAACAGGTTCACACTTTTTTATAATATTATTGTATAATAGGTAGTAGGTAGCTGATTAACAAACGTTTTTCAGTTTGTGAAGTGAAGTTAACAACACGACAGTTGACCAGCGTGTTGAGGTAGATAACGTTTGATGGGCCGAGTTTGAAAAACGTTTGCCCTGTTTTGGGCATCGTTATCGCTCCCAGCGATGCGAATAGTTTATGTCGATTAGAATAACGCGCGTAAACCAAGCTATTCGCTCGCAAATCACATATCTCTGTTAGCAATTTTCCAAGCGTTTCCCGTGCACTATGATTCTATCGCAACTTTGTATCCTTCTGATTGTATAATCACCGTCTAGCTTGAAATGCCGTTCGTAATAGGTATGCGAGGCTTCTTATTGATTCTAGTAAGGATCAAATTCACTATACAATGTGCTAAACTCAAGTAAGATCGTGATTTTTTAGTATTATTAATTGCGCGTTGAGAGGTCTCAGTTTTGTTCTCTACGTAGAAAATCGTGTTTGATGTATTTTGATACGAAGTGCGATGAGAAAATTGTGCCGAGGTCGCTGTCGGTCAATGGTGATCCGGCTAATCGGTCGTACGTGTTGATAGTGGACAAAATTCTATCGGGCTCACTGTAATAGGACTCTACTCCGTGATGACGACTTGCATGATGTTATGAAACATGTCAATCGAGGTAGACGTTATTCTTCGTCGTCGGAATTCGTATTCCAAACTATTTGCACAAGAGACACAAACACGTCGATAAAAAAATTTCCAGTTGATTGTCAAGGAGTCACGCAGTCACGTCTCCTGATCGCACTTTTTAATTAAGTATCTGAAAACGAAAATATAATTTGATTAAAATCTACGTACAGGAATTTCATAGCCTGTCTTATTATTCCTAATAGAAGGAGATATTGCTTATGTATCTGACTTCAAAAATTTTCAACAATATTTATTACCCCCTTAACTGTTTTTGATAGTTGTCATTCTCAATTTAAGAGCATTGCTCTCTCATGAACGCGCTTTGCCTTTTCTTATCGCCGGTATCTTAAGAACTTCATCTTTCGGTTAAGGGTGTCGTACGATATTTTGGGTGCCCTTTCGCCATAAAACGGATCCCCCAGCATCTTAAAAGGGTGTCTCGAAAAAGAACTAGAGAGAGTTAAAGGGAGAAAGATTGAGGGTCGGGGGAACTAATGTCGAAGTGTGTAATTACGGTTCTCGATCTTGACAATTAGGAGCCGGTGGAAGCTGTCGGTAGCGAATAGGCTGCCACTTAGCTGCCGAAATTCCCAACAGCCTTATCTTCGCGAATCGGGCTCGGTTATTCGTCGGGCTCTTCTAATTAAGAGGGACTCCGCCGATTTTTTTTTCTTCTCCCCGTTCGACGAAACTTCTTTCCCGGACAACTAGCCACAGACAGTTCGACGACTTCTGTCGCGGAATCGCTTCATCCTTTTTTGCTCGACACCGACGTTCCGTTAGCCGTTTTACTTCTTTCACGTTCGGCGAAACGTTCGCGATTTTATTAGGAAGAACGACTGAAACGTATCGTTTCTATCGGGGAATGAAATTGAATCTGCATCTACATTTCTTCGGTTAAATGATTTGAAGAACGGATTAAAGGCGCTCGATTTTACACGTCAATTTAAAGTGTTCTTCCCTGGGTATTTCCGCTCGGGGAAAGAAATAAACCAGTTCATTTCGGTAAAAAAAAAAGGAAACGAACACGTCACCGCGGTCTAAGCGTTGACATATTGGAGATGATGATGGAACGTCCTGTCATTTGCATGTGTCCCACGTGTCGCCAGTCCCGTTCGCCGCGGCGTGCATCACAATGGTGACGGCAATCAGCAGCTTTTTCACGGGGAGCGCGTTATCTCTCGAGCAGCGACGGCATTTTCGTTAACCGGTGCCCGTGATTTCGCGACAGCTGAACGAATTCGTTGTATAACGGAAACGTCTGATGGACACCTCGCGACTAACTTTGCTAATAGGACTAGATTATGTCCTCTCTCGGCGATTCAATAGAAACTTATTACACTTCGTTTTTTTCTATAAATTCATTTGAAGCCTGAGACCACGTTGGTTATAATGACAATGGTGCGCTTCGAGATAATCATCGACATGTGCATTCTTGGCGCAGTTATGTAAAAACCAATCACGAAGTAGGAAGTTTTGAATTATTAGACGGCAAGTGCTGGACCGTAATTTCCGTCGCGTTCGTCCGCGCTTTTCTGATTTATTTTAAATCATTTGAACGTTTCATTCCCGGCGGAATATATGATAATTGTCTAATTATCTCTCCTAAACCGTTCAAGTTCTTTAACAATGTCTTTATGAGTTCTTCAGGATTAGAGATGTTATCACTGTGCAATGTATATGTATGATTGAACTTATTATGATCAGAGCATCATATGTTTTACGGTCTGTAGAACGCTATAATATTTAATTACCGGATACTGGGCGCGAAGAATGTTCACTATTCACGTCATGTACAGTTTTCATAATTACAAGCTTGTTTCGTATATTTTCAGCAACACGAATTATACAAATATTTTCTGTAAACTAGAGTTTAGGAATTCAATTGAAGTAAATGTCGTGTCGACGAAGTGAATCATAAATAATCTCGTTGGTTTTCCTGCGTCATCGTCGTGGATTGACTTGTTTATGGGCCAGAAAGCATCCGCGTAGTTTCGTTATGAATGAACGTCCATACGGATTCGTCTCATTTTCATTGTTTCTGACTGACAATGAGTTACGCGTCGTGCTACCCACGTGTCGCGCTAAACCGAAGAGCAGACTGCGCATCAATGCGATTCGACGATCACAAGGTGTTCGGTTTCCTGATTGCTTCAGCGTGGGTGAAATTCGATTGATCTTCCTTATTTTCTTCTTAACAAATAAACCGTGAAAATTTCGTACAACGAAAGAAAGAAAAATCGTTATTTTTATTTGATTTCGGAGTTCAGTTTTCTAATCTGGCGAAAGAGAGAAAGAGTTTCGTGGTACATAAAAAAATATAGAAGCCTTCCTTCGGTTTGCTTAGTTAAGTTTCTAATCTGGCCTCGACGTGACGAGTTTTCTCGTCGCGATCGACAGGAGACGAACACGTTGAATGCATCGGCGTGTGGTCGTTTCTAGGCTGGCATTGTGACCGCACAAAGCCGTTTCTAACTGTGTACGATCGCCCACGTATCGCCGGCACCTTGTCATGTTTAATTTGTCCGCGAACCGACAACCGGCCGACGTATGATTCGATAGTTTGTCGCGGGGAACGCGATCGTCTGTTGCGATAAACGTCAACATCGGCCGCGATTTTCCTCTGATGTAACGATGAACATTTTCATTACTCAAATCGTATCAGATAAAACGCGATTTTTTTGTACAGTAGAAAATATTTTCATTACTGAAATTGTGGTCATTATTTAGGAAAATTGAATACAGATAGAGTGTCTATCGCAGAAGTTATATATTATATAAAAGTGCGTGAAATATTATTGAAGACATCATTGTGATCGAAAGTTGCCGATCAAACGAGAAGCGGGTCCGATATCACGATAATGGAGATCGTCCGTAGGGACAAACTAGAAGGGGACGATACAACAAGAGGGTCTTGAGTATTACCGCGGTTTAGGGTTCGTGGAAAAGGAAGACCCTACGTGTTGGCAACCGCGAAATAATGTTAGCGGTTTGTGGTTTTCCATACGTGCAAGAAGTCACAATGGCGAACGAGTGATCCGAGAGTATAGCGGAGGTTGAAAGGACATAAAAATGCGAGGATGAGAAAAGAAGTGAGAGTGGCTTTTGTTCACCCGCCGAAGATACACCTCGGAGGCTCGCTGCTTTTTACCCGGACCAACCGTTTCCATGCTGTTCGTTTTCTGCTTTCACGCGGGCAAGTCGCTTTGTCTCGGGCAAACGCGATTAGGAATCCCGGGAGCAATTTTGAGACGGCTTCCGTCGAGCCTATTAGTTTCTCGAACAGCGGGAGATGGCCTTAACGAAGTTACACTCTCGCCCGTTTTCTTCCTCTTGTTCCTTTAAATCGCTCCGAGATCGAGCGTTTCCTGCTTCTGCGAAACAGGTGTTCCACCGTGCCCACCGATCGGCGGCTTCTTTCAACGTTTCACTCCCGCCGAGAACGTTTTTGCGGTTTCAACCTTTCGGCTCTCTTTTTCCTCGCGGGTTTAATAGCGTTAATTGATTCTAAAATTTGTCTGAAGGCGTCGCGAAACGAGTTTGTACGTTTGATAAAATTCGCACGAGACGACGATCTTTAATAAGATTTCAATGAGGTCTTATGAATCTCTTTTGAGTGATGCAGGACGTAGGAACGGTTGGCTGCGAGAAATTGCGTCTGGCCAGCTGGCGCCTATCGGATTTTTCGTACCGCCAAACAATCTCGATTCCGATCCCTTCTCTCTTCCCGTTTTGATTGCTCGTTATCGAGACTTTTCTTCGGGGCTAGATAATGGCGCCAGCTTTCTTCCGCTAGCGTTTCCCGAAAGATAAACGGTGGGACGAGCGACGCCACGTACAGGCATTCAACGGGGCAATTAAGCGACGTGACTCGCTCGATTCGCGGCGTGGAAACGTCATCGCGCGATTAAGGACTCCCATGTCACCTGTCTGAACGACAGGGCGCCAGCAACTGTTCGCACGCGCCTGCTGTTTCCTTCGTACGATTCTCCCTTAAGGATCCACGAGAACTCGTCCCGTCGTTTTCTCTAACGCTCGTCACGCGAACATGTGCGACCAAGCGATTACGATCAATTTTAATTTGTTTGCCGCGGTGCGACTTAAGAGTCTTCGCCTTTGAAACAAACTGGGCATTCGAGTTCTCGTCGAACGAAATCGTTTTCCTATGTTTGCCGCACGGGATCAATAAGAAACGTCATTAATTCTTATCGCTTTATCGGTTT